>BQNB010000988.1:83605-150072 GCA_026074375.1 Tanacetum coccineum
TCCAGCGAGTGTAGACTATCATACCACCCTTTCTATCATAATCCGTTGGGTTACATGCTAAAAACTCCTTGTATGAACAACTACTTCGACCGTTTTTCACATTAACGTTCCTAACATAAGCTTGGATTTTGTCACTGACGACATTGTTGTTTTGCTCCCTATTGTTCCCTAGGTTGTTAACGTGGTTGTTGGTCCCTTTGAATGTGATATAAGGTTTATCAAATTAAACTAATCACATTCCATGGCAAGAAAGTGAGTTTTAAACAGATATATATGAAGAATATAAAGAACAAGTTTAAAACACACAAAAGTAACTTTTCAACGTATAGGTTCTTATTAGAATATAATAAAGAATCTATGACACACCTTGCTTGTGGAATAACAAGGTGGTTGAATGATGATAACATCAAATAGTTAATACATTTTAATATCAAATTCCCTATGAAAATACTTATAAATATGTTGTAAATGTTTGAAAACGTTACTTAATTGCTTATATTTAGTTTTCAGGGACAAAGTGAGTATTTTAGCAATAGACGAGGGATTTGGACATAAATGCACTAAAGTGAAGAGTTCAAGGAAGTTTACGGCATAACACCCCCGAGGAATTACGCCGTAACATATTCTAATGAAGAAATGAGTCATCACACCTTTTACGGCGTAAAGTATCTCCTACTTTACGTCGTAACATTCAAAATTCATAGAAGATGATTTATATGAGTCAGCATTACGACGTAACATAGGCGACAAGGTTACGCCGTAACATCATTTTAGCCTAGAAGATTGGAAGCCTACGTAGCAAGGTTACGGCGTAACGTCTCATAAAGGTTACGCCGTAACAATTTCAATTTATATAAATAGAGCCCTCATCCGGCTCATTCAGCATCACTCACTTCCACAACTCACAACACAGTTCCAAAGGGGTGAACCAAACCCCTAAGGTCTAAAGCATTTCATCAGAAGTCCACGGGAGAAGTCACTTTACATATTTCTTATATTTAATCATTCATAACATTCACTATAAGAACAATGATGATTCAATCCATGTCTATGTTCATTCATTCTTGCATTTCTGTTACCATGAGCGGCTAAGCACTCTAAGTGCTGGCCTAACCATGTATTTACTATTGTTATGATTAATGTTTCTTGTTCAATTATGGTTCTATTAGATATCCTTATAGCCTTTCATTGATCCCTGTGTTTTGGTAGTATAAAGGGTGGCTTATATCTTGTTAATCCTTATATTAGACTTACCATGTTGAACCTGGGATTAGCGGGGTACTAGGGTAGCTTGACACCTATCCCTAGTGTAAGAATTGACTAAATTACCGCCTTTGCCATATTAAATACTTAAAAAATATAGGAACTCTTTCAGAGGAGGTTAATAATTGGTTTAGATTATAGATTGGTCTTAAGGGTAGTTGGGAATTAACCACTACAAACTTGGATGCCCTGCTCGTATGATCGTAGGGGAATGTGGGATCGTAGAGTAAGTATAGGACAGACCTCAAATGCAAATTCGGATTTGTCGATATTCGAACCACTAATGGAACTTATAATTAAACATTGCACAGGAAAATGTAATCATAGCATTAGTAATGAAATGGTTAGGTTAGCACATTTTTCTCCCTGAATTCTTCTATCACTTTACTTTATTGCATTTACTTTCCTGTAGTTATTAAAATCAACTTTAAAAACCATTTCCGAACATGACATAATCAAATTAAAACTAGTAAACCTAAGAAAGCATAAACAACTATGGATCATAACTATGGCTGCAACCATAATACGTGTCAGGTTACCCCACCAAGGTACATGTGTTAATTAACTACGCTCACAAAATGACAGCGTATACATAATTCATACTGACAATAATCAAAAAAGAGGATTAATCCGCCATGGCTGCAAAGATAGTAAGTTTCCGAGCCAAGATGCGTATAATCTCATATTTATACGTTCGCCTGCTTTTATCCAATAATAATTTACAAGCTTTTTTTTTCTTGGTGCAGTTTTGTAGTGCCCGAACTAATAATAATTTTTTTTTAATTTCGAGTATTTTATTTGGTTTTGTTTTTGTTTTGTAGACTTTGGTTATATTGAATCTGGGTATTGATTAAATTAAGTTAGAATTTGGTGGTTTTGGTTGAATTTTGTTTATTTGTTTTTATTATGATATTTAGGGTTGTTGCTTATGATGGTTTGATTGTGTAGGTGTAGGCATAGATGTGTGGAGTTTAAAGCACAAATCCATTTCCTTGAGCAAGAAGCGTATGTTTTAGTTTTATGAGCCTTTAAAGTTCAAGCACATGCAACTACTTGGGTATGATTCGAGATTCAATATTAGCTAATAGGTCTAAAGCTGAGTTTTATCAAGTGACACATATTTTTTGTCTTGCTTGAATGCAGGTTCCTATGAACCAATCAACAAAGTGAGTTGGGACACCTTTGCTTTGCTGTCGACATTCAAAAAAAGTGACATGTAAGTTCCAATTAGGTATATATATATATATATATATATATATATATATATATATATATATATATATATATATATATATATATATATATATATACAAACATATGTATACATATTATTTACATGCTTCTCGGGTCATCCCTTGGCTAGGATATCCTAATGGTATAGGTTAGAGGTGATTTTTTTGTTCATTTGTTTATAATGTGGTTAACGCGAGTGTATCATCTCTTACGGTCCAAATGGAAAATTCAATAGAATATAGTTGCAGTTTCTTTATTTGTATTTGGAAATAAAGAAATCAGCAAAACATCTAATTTTGTTTATAAGGAGTGCCCTGCAAAGGAAATCCCCAACATAGCATAGTAACTGTCGTGTTTCAAAATGACTTAATTCATTCCGATAGAGTTTTCAAAGGATGAACAATTCACACCAGGTGTTTTTGTTTATGTAATCACGCGCAACATTCTTTGTCTCGGTGTCCCGATTTCTGGAGTGACTACGTGAGTAACTACGAAGATATAAGCAACATTCTTTAAACCTCTAATCGTTTTTTTTACTTTTATTTGTAAACACTTAAGTTATCAGTATGTTTCTTGCTATGAACGGGTTCAATTAATAAAGGGGTGTTTGGGATTGCTTATATTTCAGAATGTTATAAAAATACGTTTTTCTTGAATTGGTGGAAGGTATGTTAGTAGATGTAGTTAACTTATTTGGTGGGAAACTATGCAAAAAGAAAACTAAATAAGATTTGGATTTGTTTACACCAAATTTCATTTGATTAAGTATGATGTATAGCTTTCTGTAAAAATAATTTTTTTTTATTGTGGTTCGTCCTGATTAACTAATACAGTCCAGTTTTTTTTTGGTGGAGGCTGCTTGGGAAGCTTCTAATAAGTTTGGGTCCAAGGAGCTCAGGTCTGAGAAATCTTGCCGGTGAGTCTAACTTTTTTCTTGACAAAAACATTCTTAGCCTTTGGATCATTCTAACTTTTAATCTTGCGCGTAATAACTCCCTAACTTAGGTGACCGTTAGATCAAATGCACAATGGGTGGAACAGTAGGATAAAAAAACTGAAAAATTAATTGTTTATGCTCACATATCAAATCTATACTTTCTACGCGCGGTGTTTAGTAGGGGTGCGTTTCACCAGATTATGGCTGGCTGTATTCAAAGAAAATGACAGTCTATTGGTAGCTAAGAACCGTTGCCATTTGGTTTTGTGAAACTTAGAATTTATGTAGTTTGCAAAGGAAATATGAGCATTTTTATCATGTCATGTTTTGTATTCTATTTTATCTGTATCAAACGCAAATGGAAATTTGATGAGGTGTCATTTTATACACTTTTTTGGGGTCGTTTAACCTCCTAAATCATGTATTTATGCCCAAAATAGGTACTTAATCGTTCCTTTTCAGGTATTTTGCATTTGGAGGAAATACACGTGACTTGGGCTCATTTGGAGAAGAAACGGACAAGAATACGAACCTACACCAACATTGCTCAAGAATTTCTTTACAGTGGCTGGAGACGGTGTCATAAATACAACGTGACGCCGTCACAACGATGATCAAGACGGTGTCACTAGTTTCCAAGACGTCGTCAGAGCACATGACCCAGCACATTATCTAGAATATTCTCTTTCATGATGGCGTCACGATTAAAACGCGACGCCATCACAACGATTTTCCTATATATACAAACCTGAATTTAGTGTTTTGAGTGTGTAACTTTAGAATAAAAAGAGGGTACAAACCCTAGTTCGTTTAGCAGCTGTTAGGGACAAATTTAGGGCCTAAAAACCTATTGTACTTCCTCCAACTCATGTTTTAATCAAGTAAGGTTTATTTAATCATTTAATATGTCTATGTGTTATTTGATTCATCTATGTTCTTACTTTATTAACATGCTAGGCCGATCCTCCTATTGTGTTTATTTACGATTATATGAAACCTAGAATGTAGATCTTAGTGGTGTTGCTTCTTGTGATGGATGTGCATGTTAGGCCTTAGAAAACCAACTTTTGTCTGTATCGCTGTTGATATGTCTAGGGAAACATGATTGTGTAGAAAGGATATCATCGGGTAATAGTCTTCATACTACCTTGCCTCCTAATATGGTTGATCCACTCTTAATATATTTCACATGTACGTAGTGTACTCCTAGGGGTCGTGTAATAGTCTTCATACTACCTTGCACGTGCGTTGCTCTAGCGACATACTAAGTAGACGGCGGGTTCGTGTAATTCGTTCATGCTTTAGGAAATAGTTACACAGATCATCACAAGTGTGACAAGGAAACAACACTAGGAGAAGCAATCTAGGGAGTAATACATGATTAAATAAACACAGTCTTTTATCTTATTGTTATCACCAGTAGCTTAGTTAATATTTAGTTTAAATAGCAAAAACCAAACCTCTCTCCAATTATATGATTTACTTGCTTTCCATAAAATATAAAAATACCAAAAGTAATCTTCTCTAAACCCTTAGAATTCTGTTAGACCGTGATCAAGCCTTCCCAACCTATTCCTTGAGTGAACGACAAACAACCCCGAGTCTTGCCTATACTACACTACAACGATTAGGTGTGCTGCCTAGGGAGTTGTAAAACTTCTCATGTAGAAGTCCTACAACGACCGCACATCACCTGCTTAACTACACCATTTATAGGTGCTTTTAAAATAGCTTATACATGGCTAAACTTGTTGCTAATGTTCCCCTGGGTTAATGTACTATCTAGTTTAGAATTGCTAGTGTGAGACTCGGTTAAAGTATATCTGATCTGCCATGGCTACAAAGCCAAGGTACAGGTCATTTTGGTGCATCATATGCTTAAAAGTATCAAAATTTTAACTGCTGCAACATTAAGTAAAATTTAATGCACAACTTAAGAGCACAACCTAAGTTGCTTATCTTAAGGCGTATTTTGTAGCTTATGAGACTATCACCATTGTGACACACCTATCACCATTGTCACGCACCATTTGTAGCCGAAACAAAATGATCAGTGGCATCAAAGAAGCATAAGAAAAAAGTATAAACAACCCAGGACCGTAAATCTTAATCTTAATAAAAAACAACGACATCAATTTCAACAACATCGTCAAAGGCATAGATTTATAAGCAATTGAAAAAGAGGATTAATCCGCCATGGCTGCAAAGTTAGTAACTTGCCCTGCCAAGATGCGGATAAGCGCAATTTTGTATGTTTGTTAGAATTAATCATCACAACCTCGTATAAATGGCAAGATGGGCTTTCTTTTTGCAAACATTGTAAGTTAAAATATCTACCACATTCCACACCAAATGCAGAATTATAATATTTTCCTGTTTAAATTTTAACCAACCTTCTACGTTTGGCCCATTATATAATACAACATACACGCCTTGAAAGAAGCATCGAAAAGCTAACTACTACAACATTAGGTGATAGCTTATGCACAACTTAAGACCATAGCTTAACTTGCTTTTCTTACTGCTTATTCTTCATCTTATGAGCCTATCACCATCGTCACACACCCATCGCCATTCTCACTCGCTATGGGTAGCTGCAACAAAGGATTGGTGGCATTGAAGAAGCATAAGCAAAAAGCATAAACAACTGTGGACCGTAACCATGGCTATAACCACAATACGTGTCAGGTTGCCCCGCCAAGGTATGGGTGTTAATTAACTAAGCTTACAAAATGACAGCATATACACAACTCATACGGACAATAACCTAGAAAAGAGGATTAATCCGCCATGGCGGCAAAGATAATAAGTTGCCGCACCAAGATGCGGATAATCTCAAGTTTATACATTCGGCTGCTTAACGACACCGTTTATAGGTGCTTATAAAATAAGCTTATACACGGTGTATGACCACATCTCATATATAGTATATACAGCTTATACACAACTTATGACCACAATGTAAGTCACTATTCTTTCCGCTTAGTTTACGGCTTATGGGCTTATTTGAGTTGGCTTATACACCATAAGCCTATTTTTAAGGCGTATATCCTAATTTATGAGATATTTTTTCAATTTATAATAAGCTCATAAGTTAAAAGAGCCAACAATATCAGCAATTACCAAATACAAAATAACACAATGCTTAGAAACATTACCTTCTTTAGTTGAAGCCTACTACGCCCTAAAACAACCACCAACAATTAATCATCACAAAATACCCAACGATACCAAACACCGATCACAAAATGATTATATGTGATTTGTAAAACAACGATACCATACACAGCAACCATAGAAGCCAATCATTGCATCGTCATCGTAATACTTTAACAATTAGTGGCATGAGAAAGGAATGCGATCAATCAGAGATGTATGTGGAAAGTGGTAGATGAAGGGAGAGAGAGAGAGAGATAGATAGATAGATAGATTAAGAGATCAGACTGAATGAGAGAGAAAGAGGTGGTATATCTTTTGGAGGGACACGTACCCCACTAAAGCATATACATGTTTAATATCGAGTTTATAATTAATATCGGGTTTCTTTTTCAGGCGGGTTCTCAGGCGGGTTCCTTTTCAGGCAGGTTTTCAGGCGTTTTAGGCGGGTTGACCCGGGTTTTGCATTAAATGTTTCAACCCGCATCCTGGGTTTTAATTAAAGTTATAATACTAAAAAGTCCGTAAACAAACACGTTATATGTAATAAGCTAAAGCACATATAAATAAGTGTATATACGTGTAACATCCCCATTTTTACAATATAGCAGCGAAAGCTAATCTGGGGTATTACTTCATGGAAACAACAATCATAATCATAGAAAACGACCCAAAAGAGACGTTTGTTTAAAAGATACGTTATCATTCATTTCAAATCAGAGTTTTACAAAGGCATGTCCCAAAATCTAGTTACATACAATGTGAATGATAACAAGTTTTAGCCATCTTCAAGTCCATGCCACTCCGTGCCGCAAGTTGCTCAATTACCTGAGATAAACATGCTAAAAAGTCAACATAATGGTTGAGTGAAATTCATAGGTTTGATAAATAGTTTGAATACAAGTCATAGTGTAATAATTGTACAAACACAATTATTATGAAAATGGTATTGTTATGATCTTGGGTCACGTTATTATATACCCGTTATTTGTAATAATTGCAACGAATACAATTATCATAGTAACAGTGTATTATTGCGTTATCGTCTTGTTTGGTCTGTTTGGTCTGATTTGGTCTTGGTCTAAGCTCATGGCACACAAACTGACTAGTGTATATATATACCCAAAATGATGTGATATATATATATATATATATATATATATATATATATATATATATATATATATATGATATAGTATTAGATAAATGGCCTCGTGTAGGTAATGCCATATACCTATGAAATTCAATATAGTGTGTTTTGTTACCTATTCCCCCCGGCTAACACAAACAGGATTCAGTCAATCGATAGATCTATCCACAATATTGCGTTCACTCCGTAACGTGATTAATGGTCCATGATAATGAGGGACTTTTGCATAAAGAACATAACATTAATTTATGGTATATCCAAGATTAGCATATCGTCTGGAAAACACTTTCATTCGTAATTTACATGCCATGTATCCCCTCACAGGTTATAAAAACATTAAAGATATTAAAGATGAGGCTTATAACTCACTAAGTCCTTGAAAAGGGAATCATATGTTTATAAGATAACGTAAGTAATAGATGTTTGTAATAAACAAGCATGTATCCCCCTCCACACTCTTTTTAAAAACATATAAATGAGTACAGGCATGTTTATATCCCTTAGTCATTAAAATTAATCATATTGTCAAAAATAAACGAGTATTTAAAAGAGTTTGTAACAAGCATGTATGCCCCCTCGCGGTTTTTATAAACATGTAAATAAGTAAAAGCGAGGCTATGAACTTCACCTGATAGGTAGATGCAATAAAATATTATTAGAATGAAAGCTAAAGACCTAATCATAATCTTACCGGTGAAGGTTTGATATACCAAAATGATAGAAAATCAGCCACGACACTCAACCTGAGTAAATATTCCAATTCGTTAGGTAGATTATACTCGATAACTTTGGTTTGAGAGTCCTAATATAGTTATGATTTTGATTGGAAAGTTTATGAATTATTGTATCACGTCGGGCCATCAAATTCAAAGTCAATTCATAAAAAAGTTTGATGATCTAGGGCACTTTAAATCGAACCCAACATACTCAGTTCAAACGTAATACCAAGATGAAACCCTTATATGAAGCTCACTAGTATTGTGATACGAAATAACTGTTTAAAGTGTTTTTGAACAATATCTGGAAATGATAAGCACGAGAAGCATTAATTAAAGTTATCGTCTTGTAAATGTTTTGAATTTGTTTTTATACTTTCAAAATGTTACAATTATTAGCCCTTGATTTGAAAAGTGGCAGAATATACCCTAAGAGTTTGTACTTTACAAGTTAGTCCTTTGACTTTAAAAGATATACAAAGTAAACCTTGCACTTTTAAAAGTGACATAATAGACCCTGTATTATATACTTTGATAAAATGACATTTTTATCCTTTTTAGGTTATAAGTTTTTTCTGAAAGTTACGATATATACCCCTTGCCATGGATTCATATTTACAAAACAAGTCCCAAATTGCATGCAAGCTTATTACATTTCAATAGACATTTATAAGTTAAAATAAACTAAAATATAAGATTTAACCGCAACGCAAGTTTAAAAATAACGATTCGTTAGCTAGGAAGCAAACGGTCGAATTGTGGGTTTAAACGAAAAAAAAAAAAACCCATTTGTTTTTTTGGGGGTTTTTTAAGCTCAATTCTTTCAATGACTTATCAAAGCACTTTATTCTAATGATAATTAAGCTTACTGGAATGAATTATAACAATAGATAACAAGCTTAGCTTATAGATAAGCAAGAACATAAAATATAAGTTGGTGTACGGTTTTGGATCAAAAATAAAAATGAGCATGAATTGAGTTATGAAAGTTTTTTTTTTTTTTTTTTTTAACAGAGTTTATTTAGGATCATATGAACTATAAGTATAACCCCTGTGTTTTCAAGTCATTGACTAAAAAACGTCGAAAAATCCATCAAATGTACCTTTTGTATTGTACGCATTTGCTTTAAATCATAAACGTTAAGTTTAAATCGCGTAAGTTAAAAATTAGCGTTCAATGTAAACGGGCATCAAACAATTAAATGGTTTACATCAAGCACGGTTGTATAATTATTTTTTTTTGAGGATAAATTATTAACTTTGCTCATTTATATTTATCGGATACGTAAAGTTGTATACGTTTCGCGATAAAATTGCGTTAGGCACCGGAACCACCAAAACTTTTCTACGCTTCAACAAATACCCACATTTATACCCAATACATAAAAATTACTAAACATCATCACTTATATCACTCCTTTGCCGAAAATATAGCCATTTATATAAGAAAAATAATGAAACCCTTTTAATTTGGTCAAAGTGCACCATGCATCATTAATACTACACCTTACCTAGTCATTTCATGTCTCTTTGACTTGGACTAAGACCAAGACCATCCCTACACCATACCATGTTCCCTTTGACTAAGTTTTTACACCTTTATATACACATGCATCTAGTAAGAGAAGTCATACCATTAAAACACTTAGCAAAAATCAAAACAATACTCCCTTTTTCCTCTTTATATGCTTCGGCATCAAGCAAGCATACAACCAAACCCATAAACAAATTTTATACAACCCATACACGTCTATACAACATCTATCTAAGGTATTCTAAGGTGATCCAAGCATTGGCTTAACCTTTTCCAATAATAATCCAGAACAAGATTAGTGGTATTTCTTAAGAAAATAAGGGTTTTTAAGTGCAAGCTTGGTTTCTAGTCTAAACACGGGTTTAGCATTTGTTTCTCATCATCATCATACATCATAAGGTCTATTTTAAACCTTTATGCTTTTAGTTTATGAGTTTTTATGTATTTGATATGCTATATAGTGAAATCACCATTAGGAATACTTTTGAACATGAAAAAATATAATTTTTTCTGTGATTATGAGCTTTCGCCCTTTTCTCACATAATATGATGATGGTAATATCATGAAATAAAGGATATAATAATTCCTTGGTTTAAGTAAAAAAGTTCATATGTAAACGTGTAAATAAAAGTTAATTAAGAAATTATAATTTCATGTAAAGTTAAAAACATGTGATCTGATGATCTTGGACAATATGAACATAATGACATTATTATAGTATAACATATAATAGATATAGTTATAAAAGACTTGTGATAAATAGAGAGGTAAAAAGTATATTAAAAAACATATTATATAAATGAGATTATATAAAAGATCATATTGGTCCGTAGGTTATTTTCGAATTTTAACAAAGGAATTTATGTTTTATAAGATAAATACAAATCACGACGATTCCCGAAAAGGTAAGAAACTTTGTTAAAACGGATCAATACGAAAAAGTTACTTAAAAACGAGTTATACGTTAATTAAACGGAGTTTATAAAATAACTTTTATAAAACTTATATCAAACAGCTAGTTTTGATATTATTTAAATAAATAAATACATATTTTTAGATTCCAAAAATTATAAGAATCGAAAATTTTCAATAATAACGAATGAGTTAGAATTTCGCTAGTTTACGACAATTAAAAATTATATAACTATTTATATAAAGTTACTATTCATGACAGAAATATATTTTTGTAACTCATAAAATTATAGAACTTCAAAAACGAGAACGTCCCTCGAAAGATCAGTTAAAAACGGAGCTATAACGATAAAATACGATATTTACTGGGTTTTACGACGACGAATACGATTTTAATAAAACTCACGTCTGATGTGAACAGTAAAAGTTACTGTTCACCAGAGGGTCAAAATATCGAAAATGTCAAATTATGATAACTCGTCCTAATACGAAAAGATGGACATAAGAAACGCAAGAATCGGGCTTAAAACGCGAAAGTTACGCCAGTTTTACTAAACGGTAATTATAAACGTTTTAACTATTAAACAACAATTTTTTCTCCAAAACCCATTAGATGGTGATTGAGCTTATATAGAATGATTATTGGATATAAATAACTATTTACTAGGGAGTTTGCATAATGAGGCCTCTACGGAAGGCTTTCGACGAGGTTGTTGGGATTTTACGATTTAAATGTCTAACTCCTCGAACGTCATGTCATGACCTCTTAAATAAGATAGCCAACGATATACGATGTAACAACTATAAGATTATATTCAAGTACTCGGTACTTTATACGACCTAATGATATTTAGGTGCATTCCGATCTTTTACGTGACGCTTTATCTTCGATATTTTGGATATCTAACTCAAGTGAGTTCATAGCCCCACAATTTTTACGAATATCAATGATTATAATTATGGTGTGGAAACATGCTTTGTTTTATAAATTAGGACGCAAGTATAGATTACATGTTGCCTAAGTAGCGATAACCCAAGTTGAGCCCCTTATAACATGAAACTGTCGAATTGCATAGATTTATTGGGAATTACATATATTAGCGCGAATGTTTATATTAATAGATCTATTCGGAACGACCTCCCCGTGTCGGGTGACAAGCTATCACCGAGAACGAACGTTATTAGCATGTCGAATTAAGATGTTTTCGGGTTGAAATCTAATCTGCAAAATTGCAATATATAGTTAAATTGCAAGAAATATCGTCGACTTCGTGTCATGAGCTAATGTAAATGTAATCTATTTGTGATTGCGGCATGTGTTGCATTATCACTAAAACGTCTTGCGTCCTGCATATTTATATAGATTTATCAAACGCTCATGAATTTACCAACAACTTTGTTGACGTTTTTAAAAGCAATGTTTTCAGGAGATCATAAGGCATGGATGCATGGATGCATTGGGTTACATTTTGGATTGCACGCTTAAAGATTTAGGTGCATCATATTTTGGGAAATGTATTGTCAACTTTTGTAATATTCAACAATGGACAAGTAAAGCTATATGCTTTTGTATTAAGTCTTTCAATTAAATCCAATGTATCAGTTTTAAAATGACTTTTTGTGTCGTTCTTATATATCTTGTGCTATTGATCTTGAAGTAACACGCCCCGGACCCTTATTCCGCTGCGACCCAATTTGGGGGTGTTACAATATAACCTGGGTTTGAGCTTATAGCTTAGAAATGGGTCGAAATCGGGACTTTTAGCTTCGTATGCCTAGAATAACGACTCCCGGGCTTCTTTTCTTGGTTTCTTTTGCTTCACTTATGTTCTTGGAACTTATTAGGATCTCTTAGAATTCATATTGAGCAAAGGATTGCTGCTATGATAAGTTATAGAGGAGGAAGTGGGGGATGAAGTGAAATGAAGTGTTTTGAGTTCTATTTATAGCCAAAATGGACTTGGAGGCCAAGGGAGGTTGTGTGATCTGGTGATGACATGTGGAAGGTCTAGAGGGTGATTAGTAGGGGATATAGGATGAGTTGTTTGAGCTAGAAAGTAGCTTTGAGGTGTTGGCTACCTCTTTGATGTCGCGGCTAGAAATGGAAGAAACAAGAGACCATGTGCCAATTTTATACTATAAATGATGAAGATATTTGTGTAAGGTGCTTGTAAGCAGCTTAGGGATGAAGTAGAATGGTCATCAAGGTGCTTGATTGCAAGAAAAACTTCAAAATGGATCAAAATGCAAAGGTTATGAGTTTCGGGTACATTAGGGCTCAATTAGGGTTTTCAAGCTTGGATTTCATATATACTTGATTAAGAATGATAGGTTACTAATCCTAAGACTTATATTAAGGATTATAATCAAAAGTTTATAGGTGGTTTGGGTTAAAATGGGTAGAAAATGAGTAAACCGGTCAAAAGTTACATTTAGTGCACAATTAGGGTTTCTTAGATTTGATTTGTATCTAGCTGAAGTAAATTGATGAAATGATGATGGAATATGATTTATAATCTTGTAAATTAAGTTATTACAACTTATTTGAGTGTTGGTTTAGGTTTACAATGGATAAAAATCAAGAAACGAGTCATGGTTTAGAAACTAGCTCGGTTTTAGGGTTTAGGGTTTTGAATTAGGGTTTTGAGTGTAAAAAGATGTATGAAAGCTTATGAATAGAATATTTAGTGTTTAAACATTGTAAATTGAATGTAGTAGCTTGTACACAAGTTGTGGTGAAGAAATTGGAATGAAAACGAAGGTAAAATGGCTATTTTAGAGATCATGCTTAATGAACCAACCGTTGTGTTGACGTTTTTAACGTTCATTTTCAGGTGAGCTTCATGAGAATATTAAGGTTAAGAGAAGTGGCTAGAGCGGAATGGTAGGATTGCATTGGAGTTCGCTCCTGAGTTTGTTTATGTTCTTTTCATGGATTTTGTTGATTCGTTATTTGATTCTATTAGGTCATTGAGTTATTGTTCTTGTATTAAGTGAGTCCCTCTTTATTATACAAGATGTCGGTCTTTGGTTTTCGGTATTGTCATGACCCAAAACCTTTGGGGTTTTGTCTTTATTACTTAGTTGTGCATTTATGTGTTTTCTATTGTGCACCATTGTGTTGTGATGAAAATCCATGACGTTTTACGCCTCGTGTTTCCGCCTTGGCGGGGTGTGACAAAAGCATCCTTGCAACCTCATCCGCAGAAGCTGAGTATATAGCTGCTTTAGGCGCTTCTAAGGAGGCAGTTTAGATTAGAAAATTTATTTATGGGCTTGGTGTTGTTCCCACAAATGAAGTACCTATGAAGATGTGTTGTGACAATACCAAAGCCATTACTATAGCTGATGAACCATGAATCACTAAAGGTGTTAGGCACTATCGTACCAAAGTTCACTATCTCCGTGAAGTGATCAGACTAGGCGACATAGTTCTAGAAAAAGTTCACACATATGATAACATAGCTGATCCTTTTACTAAGGTGTTTCCTTCAATAAGCATTCTGAACATACTAGGAGTATAGATCTGCTTCCAGCTAGTAGTCTCATGTAAATTTGTCTTTGTTAGTATTTGGATAATTGGGATTGTAAGACAGTTTTTATTTTCTGATGAATAAAGATACTTGATGTTTGTTTTCAATCATATAATGACTGTTGTCCTATATTTTCATGTTTAATCCTTGAATAATTTTATTATTCTAAATATGTCTATTGTTTGTTAACAATATGGGAATATTATTGAATTAAGACAAATGTGAGTGTTGGTTATATTCTTTGAATATATGGATAATTTCCACCAAACTCATATGTTATTCATAAGGGATGCATATTAGATTTCCCTAACTTCTGAATATTTACTTTTGGATCCTTGTCATGAGTAAGATTTCGGAAATGGTTAAATAAGGCATCCTTAGACTTAAGATGCAAACAAGTCTTGCATGTGTAGATATCATTTTTTTAATTATAAGTCAAACTTTATCCTGAATAAGGTAGTTATACAGACTATTTTTGGAAGTGATGTGAAACAGCATCCACGACACTTGCAGTCAATAAAGAATTTGTTCCTTCACTTGATATGTGCAGAAAGACACCCTTGGTCCCTCTCTAGAATTAATCAGACAATTGTGTGGCCGCACCCAAAGAGTAATTCAAGATGATTCTTGATTACATTTTGTAGATCTGAACTAATTTCTATAACGAGAAACTGAATAGTTAAACTATATGAAATGAGTTAGGATCCATATACATGGTTTAATGGTATCTTTAACAAAGGGATGATCATAGCAAGTAATATAACCATTATACTGAGATGTTTCATGAAACCATAACTCAAGTATTTATGGTAACAATAGAGTGTTGCTAGAGGCTTTCCATTGTTAGTATAAAGTAATGTGTTACGCTAACTCCCAAGTGGGAGATGTTGGATTGTGGTCCTTTCGTACGACATTATATGACTAGAAATACGTGAGCTTATCGGGGGCACCCACGAATACACGAATAGTACGTTTATTAAATATTTAATACAGAGGTTAGTTTTTATTAGATATATATATTATTTATATATATATATATATTTATATATATATATATTTATATATATATAGATATCATATATATATATATATATATTTATTTTTATTTAAAAAAAAGAGGAGAGAGAGAGAGTAGGGATCAGTGAGAAGTAAATTAAAATATGAAGCGGTTGAGAAGTGACTTAAAAACCACATATTTAGATGCAACGACTTTGCATTACGTTTGCATTTATATTCATTTAGAGACCATTTTGAGTGCGAAAAGTTAATTTGATGTGTAGATGGTGCAAATTGATTTTCATGATTTCGACGCATGTAGAGGAACAAAAAACAAGATAAATTATGAAATGCATCTAATATACGTATATGCATCTAATTAAAAGCTATAAAAATTACTTTTTGTTGCGTTATAAATGCTTTTAGTTCTAGTGATGCATCTAATCTAAGTCGGTGCATCTGGATATGCGTTCTATAGTTACTTCTTATCTTCTTTAATTTTAAGGAAAAACTTTTTATTTGATTCCTAACTCTCTCTCTATCTATATTATATATATAATATATATATATTATTTATAATATATAATATATATTGTGTGTGTGTGTGTGTGTGTGTGTGTGTGTGTGTCTATATATATATATATATATATATATATTTATATTATATATATATTATATATATTTCTATTTATATTTTATATATATATAGACACACACACTACTACACACACACACACAAACAATATATATATATATTATATATATATATATATTGTTTTTGAACAGCATATATATGTATAGAGTTGGGGTAAAATAAAAAAAAGAGTTATAATAAAAAGGGTAGGGAGCCTTAATATGCGCCACGTGTCATCTCCTAACCAACCACCCTACTTTTTTAACAGAAGGGCATTAACTATCATTTTACCAACCTTAAGGTATATAAAAAAAATTGTCTATTCTTTTTTGCGTATCATTCCAGCGCGTCTTCTTTCCTCACAAACACACGCACATAGACTTTTGTGTTTTCTCCAATCTACGCCGTCTTCTCCACCGTGATACCCATCGTCCTCTCCGATTAACCGTCGGCCGTTATCTTCACCGTCATCTCCATCGTGATCTCCACCTTCTTCTCCACCATTCTGCACCGTGATTTTGATATTTTTTCCCGATTGATTGTTCATTGATATCTAGTAACTAACCAATGATTTTCATCATCAACGAGTAATGTTATTAAGATGGTAATATTTTGTTTTTAATATTTTTTCTTAATTTACTTTATGTTAACTTGAAAGTTTAATTGTAATTAGTTAATATGTTTTTGTTAATTGTTTTGGGTGTTTAGTTGATTTTTAGGTTTTTTCAGTTTATTCTTAATTGAAGAACATTCATAGAATATGTGTTTGAGGAAAAAACTAGTTAAAAACTTGTATATGAAACATGCACACTAGGTGTTTGATAAAATGTTTACATGACATTCTGTTACTATGATGCACTAGTTTCTTATTGTGATGCACCAGCTGTTTGAATGATTGTTTTTGTTGGATGGGGTCTTGGACCATTATTACGTGCTTGTAGGATCCTTTTTTGTTTATGTATAGATGTTCAAGCTATCAAAACAATGTACTCGTCAACATTATTTTGTAATGTGTTTAGATAAAAACTCGTATTTTGAAGAACTTTCAAGTAATTACTCCATAGCTTATTCCATCTACTAAATTTCTGCTTTGTTTTTGAAGGGTTTGAGATCAGTCGCAAAGAGGGATATCTTAAAGCTTCTATAAAAAAATGACGTGGTTTAGAGCCGGGTCTAGTGTGGCTAAACTAGCAATAAGGAAAACAGTATCACAAACCGGATCATACACGTCACAAACCAGATCATATACATCAAGGACATGTATCCTTCCTTTAGGAACTCGACAATTTCACACAACAATATCAAAATCAAAAGCACAATCCGCACCTGTCTAACGTGTGGTCCCACTCTCACGGTTAACCGACAGTTTCCTAGACGGGACTAGCAGTGTCTACCTTGAAGAGCTTCAAAGAGCATGGGACGCTCACCCAAACAGTGTCGATAAGTCATGGGACAATTTCTTCAGAAACTTTATGGGCCAGGCTGCCACGTCACCTAGAATATTGGGTTAAAACATACAAGAGAGTATGCGTTTGTTATTGCTTGTTAGAGCTTACCAAGTTTATGATCACATGAAAGCGAAGCTAGACCCGTTAGGTTTGGAACAACGGGAAATTCCTGATGATTTAGATCCTGCTTTATATGGTTTTAGTGAAGCTGATTTAGCCGTGATTTTTTCCTCGGGTGGTGTGGTGGATGTTGGTTTCTTGTCGAAAGCAACTGTTCAGTTCAACAAGGACTTGTTTTTTTTATAAGATGTCACGGAATCGTCTTCTCTTAAGATACTTTGAAAGGTTTATGGTATGTCTGTTTGTTTTTTATATAATATGTTGTTTGTGATTTTTTTACATGTTATTTAGGGTTAGCCTTGTTTTTGACTAGATTGATGACATGGGGGTTTGACTTGAAATTAGGTGAAAATTAGTTTATTTGATTAGGTTAGGGCTAAGTTTTATGAATCCAATGAATTAGAAAATAGTGGGTTACAATTTCGTAAGAAGTTTAATCACTTGCTATCTGAGTAGACACCTTTGTTTCTGTGGGCATACTTTGGTATTTGTTGGGTGAGACTGAGTTCAGTATCACTAAACCACAAAGCATGGCTAACCCCATCCCTAAACCGTTAACAATCATTGACTCAGTGCACCGCTTCATAACAACTATCTTCGTCTGCAAGAAAGTCAACTTCTCGAGAAACCCGATTTCAGCCGTTACCACAGCTAGTCCATATGTATAAAGACCAAGAAAAACATGCCAAGGTAAAACCCTTATTCTAGTCATTCGCACCTCGCCTCTATGTCAAAAGCTTAAGAAACCCATCAACCCCTACATGTGTACAGATGTATCAGTAGACATATACTGTAACAGACTTTTTATTGTTAGTGCATCATTTTCAAGGCTTTCAAAAATTTATAAAATATGCTTTACACGTATATAGTAGAAGCAATAATGGAATACTGGTTCACTTATGGAGAGGGACCATATGCTTATTGCTTGTCATACATATCTGTAATAGTTTTATGTTACTTTCTTCCAAAAAAAACTCCACATTTAAAACTTAAATATAGTTTTCATGACATACAATTAGAAAAAAAGAAATACTTATATCAACTTTTAATAAAGCAAGAATATTTTTTATTTTAACACCAAAAAGTAAGAAGTGTTTAAGGAAACGAATATACCAAAAAGAATAAAACAAACTAAGAGTTTGTAACTATAATTAGCATAGATGCCCCCTTCAATTGAATATCTTAAGCCTCTGATACTGACATATGGGGTTTACTAGCTTACTTTAATGAGTATTTGACTAAAATCAGCAAACACATAAAAATAAGTACTTTTTGCATTTGACTGTTACTAAAACAGTAAAAAGAGGAAGATTGAATGTTTTGGGTAACGTTGTTAAGAAACCGCTAATACAAATTTTCAGCGAGTTTAGTGGGGGGATCCGGTCCATTGAAGAAGTCGGGCTGTATACAGGAACCGCTGATGTAAAATATCATCTTGGAACTTCTTATGATCGGCCCACAAGGGGCGGTAAAAGAATCCATTTATCTCTAGTTGCCAACCCGAGTCATCTGGAAGCTGTGGACCCCGTTGTGGTTGGTAAAACCCGTGCAAACAGTACTATTCAAATGTTTCATCACAATCCCAGCATGGGTTGTCCTTCCAAAATCTAGAGACTCGGACCCTGTTGTGGTACGTACTGATATCTCAATTGTTTATCTTTACAAAAGGTGACATGATGCTTCTAGCAGTACACAGTCTATTGGCTAAGAGTTTGTCTCATGCGTTGTTAGGTAGTCATTCATAACTATTTCATCTAAATTTCCAAAACCGTTGATCTTATTAAATGGAAACAGGTGCAAGTTTGGTTGAATTCATCTATCTTTTCAATCTAGGTGCTGTCTGAATACATTTAAAATATGTTCTTAGTTTCTTCTTTGATTAGGGAACTGTGAGGAACAGATTCTTCGATGGAAAAACTCAACTATATTTCTTAGCTACATGAGAAGAAACTGGAAATAGGTTTGGGTGAATTGCGATCTAAGATTAGTAACTAAAATAAAGATATATGATGTTTTAAATCGAATAGTTACGTATTGCCAAACTTTGATTATTGAATTACAAAATTAGTGGGTCTGCTTTGCCTTATCAATGTGTTCTAACACCTTTGAATCATAAACACTCCATAAATTACACAACAAATAAATTTTTAATAATTCACACCATTTACTTAATTTACAATTTACCACTAATTATATTTAACCTATTCAAATATACATTATTCCCATCCTCAAAAAATTTTTATACCTTCACATAAATCTCACCAACCACAACCAACCCAAAACCTACCCACCCACCAACAACCAAAACTTACAACACAAAAAAAAATCCACATACGTTTTTTAAAAATCTACACCAAAATCTTCCAAACAAACTAATACCAAAAAATCACAAAAAAAAAAAACCCCAAATCCATTAATCCCAACCAACAATAATTCACACCCATATAACCCATTAAATTTAAAACACAATTATTTAACCTAAAAAATTCACATCCAACAACACATCACATCAACCACTAACATACCAAATCCCATATCCCAAAAAACAACAAAACCAAACACATCACACACAAAAACATATACCCCCAACCCAATTTAATTATATAAACCATCATACTCCAACAAAATAACCACACATTAACCCCTTCTCATACCCTTCAACACAAAACCAACCCACACAACCTCACCTTCAAATCATAAACTCTATTGTTTAACGTGACTTGCTATCTTCCTGTCTTCAAATGTTCAAAGAATGGACAATCTCACACTACACCTGTGTTTCATGTGCCCAATAAGACATCATAGTACCCAAACCTTCACCTCCCAAACCCACTACTCAGTCCTCAGACTAACTCCAGAGTCTCTAAATATCAGTGGTAACTACACATGTATACTCACTCAAAGGACTCACCTCTCCACGTCAATCACCCCAATGTAACTCAAGTACAAAACCTACCTCCCAAACACAATATACCCTACTATTGTGTGTAAGTTGCTCACGTAACACATAGAGAGTAAAGACATAAACAAACACTTGGAAACTAGTACTATGTAGTCTGAGTCAGTGCACTGGTAGTATCTAACTAATCATCTAGATTCTGTACTAGACATATAACGTCTATAAACTGCTTTGAGAGAGATAGATCTATCAGATGTCAATCACTCTCTACCTGTATCCCTCACACAACCGAAGAGAAAGAGAGGTTAACCCCAGTGCTCATCACACAGTTCATATAACTGCCTATGTCAGTAGATACTCGAATAGAAGTAGACCCCCCAACACTAATGTATAAATCATATGAGATCATCCTATGATCATGACTGTATCCTCTATCCTCATAAGAATATATACATCTCTATCAGACCCACCTCCTTCACAATATACATGTGTATGTCGTGCATAACTGTAACTAGCATATGTAACCACACATAGTCAGCTCTCACACTCAACAATGTTTGGTGACAGTCTACTCTAATACGTCTCACATGTATCTGGTCCATCTCATAGACTAAGATGACGTGTGCCACTCAACTAGATCATGTACTGTGTCTTCAATGAATAGTGTCCTAATTGTGTCAGTCATCACAGACTCACCCATGTGTCATATCTGTACTACTCAAATAGCGAGAATAGTGTGTCATATAGCTGTACTCTGTCCCTAGAACCACTAGAGAGCATGCTAACTAGATGATCAATACACACTCTGCTTTGCTCACACCACATAGAGAGCGTCCAACCCCACTACTCTGTATCTCCTCAGCTGTGGATGTCTACGCTCGCGCTGAATCTAACATAGAATCAGACCTTATTGTAACCACCGATTCACACCGCGTTGTTCAATCAACCATATTTCACACCACATTCTACAACCACCAAGGTGTGACTACAGAGAAGTCACTCACTACTCTTAGCACTGTTGTAAGTCGCAACTATCGCTTATACACACAGTCTCAAGTTAACTCGACTACACTCCATGTGTGTGTGCTAATGTATGCCAAAATAAATACTGAATCTCCTGTAAAATCACTATACCGTGAGTTTGCAATCAACTAGAGCTATAATGTGTAGATCCAAGTCGCGCCAGACATCTCTGCATGACATACTCGCGCCGCCTATATGCTGTATGAACTGATATGCAGCAAACATGTGTTACAAAGTATGTTCTCGCAGCAGGTCAGCAGTGTGTATAGATGAATGCACTGCGTCTAGATAATCATCGTAAAGTGAGAACTTACACTGTGCTGAAACTCGACATCATGTACGCAACTCTGTGCGCGAACGATATGTGTGACTCACATACGTGTATAAGCTGTGTACAACCTCTGATATCTCATAATGTGATCTGAACTGTCCGTCCAACTGACCAGATGTGAGGCCCTGTTCCACTAGAGATCGACATAATGTTGTCAATTATCGAATGCTGATCTCATTGACTCACGTCATTAGACGCCAAGAGTGTCCTGAACGCCAAGTCATAACACTCGATAAGGTTGTCATGGTTTGGCTTCATACACTCCTCTTCCGCTGCTATAATCTGCACAGTCTCTGATCTAACTCCGTGCATACTACACAAATCCTCATCGTCGCAGAGCGAGATATCAGATGTCCTCTCATTAGTGACTTAATGTGAGTCTCATCGTAGTGAGGCATGCAGTCTATATATATACCACACAGTCTGAGTGTTCATTGCTCATCTAGTAGTTAACGCTGTTGTCGTTCAACAGACCATAAGTAGACCCCCTCATATCACGACTATAGCTCACTAACTGACCGTACTGCTGACTGTTATGCAAGTTTGCGTGAGGCTAAAGATTAGTATTACTAGTGGCGCTGCCGAGAGCGCGATCCTGGTTACATCTAGACTCCTCGACTGAACTGCACGCAAGGATGTGAAAAAGTTGAGGCTTCCGACTCTCGCTGTCTCGTAGATATGCCTATGAAGAGTATGTTGGAGTACGAGTCCGTCAGTAGACCAGTAGAGCCACTATTCTCTTGTACTAGGTGAAAAGTCGTGTAGTGCTGAAGATCTGTGTCCATCTCGACGTGTGGCGTCCAGCATGCATCTGTAACGGTCTATATGAGTGTACTCTATCGCTCAATCTCTTGTAACCTCTAGTCGCAAAGGCATGCGCTCACGGTCGTGGGCGCCACAAGTGCTCAGTGTTGCGTGTACAACAGAACGTAGTACGCTCCCAGAGAGATATCTGTGTTGTCTATCGTGATGACCCCAGTCATGGAGCGATTACGACCTCCCATAAGAGGTGATGAGTCCACCCCCCTGTAGTCTGTGTGATCACCGGAGATATGATGTTGCACACTATCTGTGTGTTGTGTCGCGAGTCAGTGTGTTGAGTACTGACAGCTGGTGTGCACTGTAAGTTGTGTGCCCCATTGCGTACCGTAGACGCTTCCTATCCCTCCTGTCCATACCGAGCATGCGCTTCGAGATGTTCTCATTGACTGTATCGCCATTGTGTGTTGCACCCAGACTCTGTGTGTAAGTTAAGTACTCTGAAAATTCATATATGTCATTTTAGATGGATAGTATCTAACTGTTCGGCGCAGTTTATGGGACTAAATCTGAAAATTCGCGCGTGAGAACGCGATACTCGTGACTAACAGAGTGAGACGGCGTAATTCCATGGACCACGAGCTATCGCGGTAGACCCAAGTACACTCAATAGACTAAACTTTTATGACGTGAACTATAGAGTCTGAGCATAGCATACACCGATCTCAAATCTGCCGCGCGACATAGACCTGCTCGTCCACCTCCACCTAATGCTCCTCCCCTTCGTGTTTTGTGCCTTCAGCCTTGGCCAGAGGTGGAAACAATCCTCCCACCCTACGACTCCCCCGGCGAAAACGATTGATATTTTATACATTTGGACCATTTTTTGTGCTTTTTGATTCCGTGTTCCTCAAGTATAATCATAGATTAATGAAAGCAATATCATTATGGTCATTCATGAATAAGTGTTAAGTTAGGAATATGGAAAAAACCATAAAAATCAGAAAATTTGAGAAAATGGGAAAGCGGGGTGTTTTTAAACTTGTGATTTCTTAATTTCCCCCACGAAAGACTTTGCTACTTTTCAAATGATTAGTTTGGGGAGGTTTTGAGGTATTTGGTTTTTGAGCATATAATATTGCGTGAGGACACGGCAATTGTTTAGTTTGGGGAATTTTGATATGTGTGAAAACACATATCTATTTTATATCAAAATCAACCCTAAAACAATGATAAATGTGCAAATTATGCTTGTATATTGCCTTTTTTGTCATTTGTGCATTGTAGGTACGGATATTACAAATATCACAAGAAAAGACCAAAAAACGGACAAAAACGAACACAAGACGGACTGAGTACACAAAAGTCGAATCCAGACAGCAAAAGTTGTAGGATCGATGTACTCTATATGTTGACCTTTACATGTATGAGGATATTACTAACCTTGAATAAATCAAGATAATTACTTAGAAACACTGACACAGAATACTATCTACTATGCGGAATCTAATTGATAATTTAAGAAGGAAAAATCACAGCGTTATCAAAAGATTACTTTTATTATCACACCCTTGAACCTGCCTAACTTTGCGGTGATTCCCTTAAACACTAGAATAATACTAATCGTAATACTTTCTTCTAAGACTCGTACTTGTTCTCGTTCCTCCCTCTCACCCAACAACCCCCCTTGCCTCAATATGCCTTCCTATGGGGTCCTTTTTAGACCATCAAGGATTTAACACTTTTGGGCTTACATACCTTATTTAGGCTTACATAAAGCTGCCTTTTATATGCTTATCTTCTCCTAATACAATCCTTCTAAAACTCTAAAACTATTATAATCAGTACTTTGATATTGCTAACAGTACTTTTCTATAACTCAACTAGTTACATTTCAACATCAATGATCATTCTTAATTTCACTAACAGTTTACTTTGTTATCTGCCAGCCAGTACTCTCTTCCCCCTAACCACTAATCTTACTAACCATTCCTCCCATAACTTGATTTTAACTTGCTTAACTTCAAGTTTTTTCAGTTTAAAAAACTTCTCTTTTTGAAATTTCTTCATGCAAGATTGTATTTCATCTTGTCTTTAGTATTCAGATCAGTTGAATATTCAAACATACATTTTTCTTAGTTTGCTTCACCTCTAATATCTTTGAAGTCTTGATAACCAATTTCACTCTTCAGAATGTAAAAGATATGTTTAAGTACTTGTGATTCTTTAAATCTTTGTCAGCAACAATCACTTCATCTTGAATCATCTTCAACAGCACTGCCACCCAGGAACTAATGTGATTTTTTGAGCTTACCAAGTAGCCATCCACTCTTGGGCTAGTCAGTCTCCATTGGTACCTAGAAAGGTAAACTCCATGGAAGGACTGAAACCTTTTCAACTACTAAGAACGGTGAATCCTAGGGAGTTGAAAATCCTTGAATAGGTGTCTGAGGTATCTTATCACACCGAAAGAAACGGGATTTTGTATGTCATTTACTTGTAGCGTCTTTGATCATGGACTAGTCAACTTTTGTAATTTAAACATGGGAGTTGAGATACATTATAGTTTTGATGCTAACTATTTAAAGCTATCAACGGATTTGAGTTCTCTTTACCAAAGCTGTTTTGCCTTGGAGTTAGTAATACTTCAGTGCAATACCATGTGTATTGGAGCACCTTACATTTTTGGTAAATTGTCAACCATTCAAAGACTTTTGAGATGTCTTTACCAAAAACTGTTTGATTGGGCTAGTCATTTTCTTATGTTGCTAGCATGTGAATTGATTACCATTTGCTGTGCGGTGGATTATCCCTCAAACATCAATCCTTTTTAAACAGTTTATATTTTCCTTCTCAATCACTTATGCACTTAAACCTTTTTGCACATTTAAAACCTTTTCATTCCCAAATCATTTTGTTTTATCTTTTATCAAAAATCAATTAGCTGAAGTACTTTCCAAACAATAGTTCTTCTGAGTACTTATCTTTTCTCATTTAGATCAAAAACATAAGTTAATTTTATTAAAAACATATTTGATAAATTAGATACCATACCAGAATCATTCTTCTTCTCTTTCCAAATCCTCCTTTTGCTTCAAAAATCTTATTACATTCAAAGCATCCTCTGTTTCCTTTTGAACTTCTAACTTATGCTCTAACATTCTTTGCATAAGCTCTCTTGTAAGTGGATACCTTTGTTCTACCAACATATGTATCATAGTTCCATTCTCCAGTTCCAGTACATGCACCCCTGTGGACTCATACAATCTCTATCTTATGATTTCCCATTCAGTCTGATTTCTCCACAGTTCATCATCACTTTCTTCGGTTGTTTCCATCATAGTTGTTAGATCTCCATGTAATATCAAACCTAAGCCAGTTGGAGGAATATGTTCATAGTATTCTATCACCAATCTATGCAAGTGATGCAAATCTTGTCTGTCTAATATATGCAAAACTTCATTGAGAGTGTTGAATGCTCTTATATGCCCATTGGCTCTTTGAACAGCAATATATTCCCCTTCAGGTGATTGAATAATTGAAAATCTTGAGATCACAGAGTGTTGTTCCATAACTTCTACATCTTGTGCACTATCATCTTCAAAATTCACAACCTTTAGAAAATCCTTAAGCTCATCATCTGACTTTTGTATTTTTCTCTTTTTGATTATCCTTGATGACTTCATCTTTCTAATGGTACCTTTTCTCTTCTTTGAAGGTTCTTCAGCTTTCACATTCATCTCCTTAATAGCTTGTTCATCTTCTGTTGACCCAATAGCAACAAATTTGTCATTGAACCTCTTCACCTTTTCATAGATATCCCTGATTTCTTCATAACTCTTGTTTTTGAGGTTTCTATAAGCTTTACCACTAACATTCCTTATATACTTCATCATCTGATTTCTTAGCTGAGGAATGGTAGGAGGTTTACTTCTTCTTAATGCTGCTTGTTGCTCTGCTCTAAATCTCCTTTGAGCAGCTATAGTCTCCACCAAAGACTTTGCCTTTTGTTCTTCAGTAAAGTTCTCTCTTTCTGTTCTTTGCACCTCTGCAGCAATCATCTCATTATCCTCTAATTCAGCTTGTAGTCTTTCAAGATCAGCAAGTCTTTTCCTTTCCTCCTCTTCTTCCCATTCAGCTGCAACCCTTCTAGCAAATTCTTCATCATTTGCAGTCTCAGCAGCTCTTAAGCTTCTTCTTTTTGGGTTCTTCCTTCATTATCCCCTTACCTTTATCTTTTGGATCAAGAGTTAGAGTTGGTGATTTGGGTCTTTCTTGCTCAGGAATATTACCAGGAATGGTAATTCCTGCTCCTCTTCTGTTCTTTGAGATATTAACCAAGAGATCAGCAATTAAGGTATCATCTTGAATGAACTCATCAGACTCATCTTGAAAGGTTGAAGGACCAGCTTCATCTTCCACTTCTTTCATTGAAGGTTCAGTACTTAGATTTGCTCCAGCAGTACTTTCATTTACCTCATCAGTACCTTCATTTACCTTAGCAGTACCTTCATGAACTTCAGCAGTACCTTCATTAACCTTAGCAGTACCTTCATGAACTTCAGCAGTACCTTCATGAACCTCAGCAGAAATAGTATCATCAACATCCATCATATGAGCATCCCCTGAATTAACATCAACTTCATTCAAACCAGTACTTTTACCAGAGACTTTCTTCCTCCCCTGTTTGAAAGAAGATGATTTCTTTTGATGTGTCTTCTTGAGCTTTTTCTTCTTAGACAAATTAGCATTGAGCTTGACAAAAGATCTGTATTCAGCAATCACAGGCTTAACTTTCTTCCAAAGAATCTTCATCTTTGTCTTAAGCCTTAGAATTTGAGCAGCTTGTTTAGTATTTTGCTTCTTCAGTCTGAGAACCTCTCTAGTTAATGCATAAAGATCAAGATTTCCCTCATCTCCTCCAGATGTCTGAACCTCATCTGTGGGAGTATAATCATTGGGAGAAGCTGTTCTGTCAGAAGCAACTAGACTTGGACTTTTGTCTTTTCACCGGCTGAAGAATCATCACTATGATGTGAGGATGTAGTGATGTCAAGTTCTTCAGAATGCAACGAATGTTCAGCCCTTGCAGCAGTAGCAATTGCTAACATGTGAGGAGTTAGAGGTGTGAGCTTCCCGGAAAACTTAGGACTACACTTGCTCATAAAGGTAAACACTTTTGATGGTAAAACAACTGTTGGTAGGAAATTTTGAGGTTTGGTAATACCCTCAAGCTGTTTGTTCAAGAATAGTTGAATGAACCTGTGATACATTAAAAAGGGCTTGCTATCCTTGAGATTTATCCCTTGAGATTTCCTTAAAATTCATCAAAATCAGTTAGCAGAAGTTGAAACTTCTGATTTGTGCTAGTCCCCTACCAAGCAAGATGCAAATATTTAGTTGCAAATTGTATCCCTTGAAGAATCTCTATGATAGTGCCTTATGACATTGAAGTAAATGTAAATGAACCAAAGTATTTCCATTGCCAGGACTAGGCAGTGGTTTAGCTAATAAAAAATGGGGAGTAGTAGTTTATGATTTCCCTCAGAAACCAATATCACTTAAAATGTCACCATAATTTAACTGATTATCAAAGCAGTTAGTGACATCTCTTCATTAAACATCATCAGTACGAATTGAAGCTTTGACACCAATATCTTCTTTCTTAGCTACCTCTCAGTCCGGCAATGTGAGCGAACTTCATTAATTTAGCACCTTCGCCATTATTCCTAAAATTGTTGGAATCCACTGTTTGAATATCACATCCGGAGACACAAAGAAGAGCATAGTTCACAGAAACATCACAGTCGGAGAAATAGTCATTTTATAATCGTCATGAAAAAACTCAGGCATTTCGCAACTATTAATAAAATAAGAACCTTCTCAACACTAAGATAAATCAGTGTTTTTGTGTTTCGTTGACAGGAGTCATATGATAGATATTATCTTTCAAACATCGACGGCTGAAAATAAAATGAATTAAGGGTCTAAATGATTAAAGTAATGAATATTGAAAGAGTAACCTCCGTGAGGTGACCCTTGGAATGCGAGGAGATCATTTATAGGTAGAGGATAGCTCTGCCCATTAAAGTAACCGTTACCGTATTACAGGTTACCCCCTCATTGTGATGTTTGACCAATGGGCTATAATTCCAAGTACTTGTGATGCCTAGCTATTAATTTCAAAGCAGACAGTACTTTCACTCACTAGCTAATGCTAGTACTTTATCTTTTTGGATAGCATTATTGATCAAAGCAAATACAAAATCTAGCTCTATCTTAGTTAGAATCTCGTAAAATCCAACCCCAGAATCACACAAGTAGCAAATAAGAACTAACAGTTCAATCATATCTGAAAAAGTCATGCATCTTTGACTTTTATAACCTACCCTTAAGAAATAGCATCAATGCTTCTTTTTAAACGTACATACTTGAACATAGCTGTCCTTCCCTTAAAAGTAGGCTATGGTTTATCATTCCAATATTTCGACTACCAAAGAGTTGTACACTTGCCAAGTCTATTCCTGTGGTCAGTATATCTGGCACATTATCATCTGTATGTACTTGACCACATGAATCAGCCTTTGTTCATATTGCAATCTCTGAATGAGTGAGGCCTGATCTGTATCGTGTTAGTCTTTGATGTGGAAAACAGGATTCTTACAATGCCATATTGTACTTCTAATTGTCTTTATGTTTTTCTGCTAATTCAATGAAATTAAAACCATGGGTTCAAAAAGTTGATTTGGCATCCAATAGACTCCTTGTCCACGCTATCAAACTTGCAAGCTGCTACATATTTCGGCCTTCTGTAGATGAGATAGCGTATAAATTGTTTGTTTCTTGCACCTGCAAGCGACCATTCACTACTCGCCCATACGTATATTGATCCTCCACATAGAGAGTTGATTGTCTTTCTTGATTGTTCCTCCACACGCTTAATCACTTATAACCTGAAAAAGGCCTTCTCAAGTGGAAAAGGAGATTACTTGGGGATATCCCATAAATCCAATTTTGGTTGATAGGTTGTGATTACGAAAGTCTTTGCACCTGCAATTTGGTGGGAAACACTTTTGGGAAGTGTCGTGTTAAAATCTGGCTACACAGACGATACTGCCAACATTATGGATGGTCTTGAGGCACGTCATAGTACAGATGGACATTCCTTGCACTGTGCGGTTATGAGGGACTGCCTTGTGCAGGTGGACCGGCTCGCCTTACGTTCCCAAGGCTTTAGTGTGCGTTCAATTGGGGTAGTTGCGGGCTTTTATTGTGCTGAATAGGCATATTGGGGTAGTAGTGCAGTAACTTTTTTGCTTTACTGATTAAATAATCCCAAACAGTACTGTTGCTTATAATTGACTTGAAGTCCAAAAAGAAAGCTAATTTCACCCAATGAAACTCAATTAGTAACCTCTTTTGCAATTAGCCTTTTCAAAATTACTTAAACCATGGAAGTCTTAGTGGACCCAAAGACTATTGTCAGTCCCTAATAGATCTTTGATCCACAGAATATCTTTTCTATCCTTTGACTAGACGAGGTTTTAATCAAATAAAAAGCTCCTCTCCTATAGACATGTTTCAAAAGAAAAGTAGAAAGCCTCGCAATTCCATTCCGCTCGAACGAGCTATGATGTGTATTCCTTATAGGCCTTGATTTGACCATATAGACTTTGTTTGGATTGTTGAAGGATTCTACAAAAACTGGAGGTTGAGTTGACATAATACTCATTCGGTGATATGTGCCTTATAGAGAAATGCACTTTTGACATCCAGTATTTGAGTAAACGCAGAGAATCCTTAAACAAGATGCAACAGGCCCCAAATATTAGTCTGATGTGCTTCGAATGTCCTGGGCAATAAATGAGGGCAAATTACATTCATCAGTAATCTTCACCGTCTTCATGTTTTTTCCCTGTGGCCAATAAGGTCGTGCGTTATTAACTTGATCGATAGTACCTCTTTCATCTCTTGTGTTTATGTAATGAGCCCCATTTAGGTGTCGAATTAATCCGTTTTTCCAGCTGGCTAATCACATAACAATCATACTAATTATGTAGCATTAGCAACTAGAAATGCAGTTCTTACGTGCATTGCTTCGCTATCACACAACTTTCATCTTTGCAAATGCTCTTTTGTTGTTATCATTGCATGGGTACTTCTTGAGATAAAAAAGCAGGCAAACATGCATGTCTGTCGTGATCTTTGTGATTTGTTCGGTTTCGGCTTTACAATTAAAGATCGAACATGTCTTGGATCGGTGTGGGTAGACGGGTACCTTTGCAAGCCTGTTTTCTTGTTTTAAACTCCTGACTGCCAGGTTTGGTATCTCATATTGATACGGATCTTGTCGGTTGATTTTTATGATGTGCGTGTGGTTGATGAGAGCAATCGTTCACTAACTTACGAGGGTGGGTTGCAAGTGGGGGGAGTGATTGTGAGAGCGCCATGGGCATTACTTAGTCTGTATTTGCTATCATCTATGGGATTTCCATGAATAGATGACATGCCTCGTAGGACAATTTATATCATAGCAGTACTCTGATTAGTTTATTATTTTAATCTTGTATGTCACTGTTTGATTGTCCTTTTAAGATTGCATATTTTTCTTGTGTTGGGTTCACAGCTTATGGTTGAAGAATACTTGAGATGAGCTGTGATTTCTGATGATGCAATTTTTGTATTGCTATAAATCTAAGGAGGCGAGTGCTTGGTCTTCAATAGGCTTGTGGGTATTACTGTGATACATCTTGTACTTTAATTCTAAGATATCCTTTGGGAACTGAGCTACCTCATTGGGTATGGCGTACTGAATAACATCTGTGGATTCGCTATTATGGTTCTGTAAGAACATGATAACTATAATAACTGCATGATCAGTGTATATACAATTCTTCAAAGTAAATACTGGAGCAAATGGTGTGTTTTTGACATGTCTGGTTCTAACTGGTTGTTCGTTCTTTAGGAATGTAGTTCAGTGAAGGAGAATTAGAATGTCTAATTGCTAAACTTTTATAATCAGACCGTTTCCGCGAGCGGATGCACTGATCTCATGAAAACTATCACATTGAAGACAATTCTTAGGTATCTTTATCTCGGTGACCCATATTGTAGCACTCTAAAACCTGTGTGTGTAGTGGGAGTGTCCCAACTAAGTCATCCTTCCTTGATTTTCCTTCAAATGTTACTCATAAATTCGATCCATAGGGTTCAATATTGTCCAAATGGAGCTTGCCCTCTTATCATGGTTCATAAAGCTGGATAATTAGGAGTATTTGTCCCCTCACTTATACTGCGTCGTAGGGAGTCTGTATGTTGTAGGCTTCAGGCTACACTATTAACATGTTTAGTAAATCAAACATGCTGTATGTCACTGCTTCACGCCACAAGATATATGAATTGGTAGCTAGTGATATCTGACACTATTGCAGGGTTCTAGTGGCCCTATAAATGCAGGAGTTCCCCGATTCTTTGCTCTCTGGCCAATTTCACCTGTTTATAGCGTGCTGAGTCCTATGCAATACATGGTACTCTTATTGGAATTACTTTCATTGGAACAAAATTCATTTCATCAACAATATAGTTTTGAAACTCATGTCCATGGATCTACCTGATGGTCTTCACTTTTAATACTTGCTTGTTTTCATAAAGCCACAAATCAAATCATGATAGTTATGGCTATATGTATCATCTTGTAGACCAAGAAAAAACACCCAGGCTAATTCTACTGCAAATCACTTTTACAACTAAGCCAGTTCTTTATCCTGTTTATATAACTTGCTACTGATGTAACAGGTCCAAATAAATATCCATATTATCGCAAATCCATTTCAAGGGTTCCGACACCTAACAATTGTCCCTATTGCTTCCTTCAGCTACCCAAAGCCTTTCTTACCTTCCTTTTGTTAAGCCTTATGGTTGTTACACTTTTACAAGCAGAATGAATGATCATGTTTGAATGTATAGAAGGTAAAAACCTTGCCAGATTACTCTTAACTAATTTGTTGAATTTGAAGTTCACGTGCCCCAATCTTCTGTGCCATTAAATAGCTTCATCTTCAGATGTTTTGCAACTAAAACAGTCTTCCCTCCAGAAGGATGATACTTTTGAGATTAAGATTTTACACATTCTTTCTAGGGAGCTCTGAGAAGCACTAGGTTTCATCAACATCCTTAAATGCGGGTGAGAGTATTTAGAACTCAATAGCAGTAAGAGAACATTATGCTTTTTGTCTAGATCTGAGAGACCGGATAGGAGATGATGAAGTTCTTTTACATAGCTGACATTCTCAAAACTCTATAGCATGATGTCTTGAGTGGTTACTTTCCTGTGATTCTTCCTTTTTAGGATCTTTGCCAAAAAGCTACCATATACCTCTTTGATCTCATTCAAATTGAGTATTTTGTCCTTTGTCTCCTGTCATGCTTCCAGAGCAACCACTATCAATAATAGCATGATCTTTTAGTTCCTCTTCTGAATTTGCCCTGCTCCAAAATTAAAAGAGTTTAGACTCTCTAGGAACCCAAGTCATTACTGACTTGAAATTTCCCTAATGAGTTACATTCTCAATTTCTGAGTGTGTAGGATCCATTATTCTTGTGCCTATGTTCTAGATAAGCCTCTTTGGTCTCCATTGTTTGTGGTCGGATTGTGTCATCAACACTCCCTTTTTCACTCCTTAGTCTGTGGAAGTCTGCTTTGTCCACTCTACAAAGTACTTCTCTTTTACTTAACCCTCATTAGATTTTTTATGGGCTCTTTGGGCTTTTTGGTTGTCAAAGTTCTTGTATTGAAAAACCCTTTGGGTGGTGAAAGTTTTGAAGCTCTTGGTTCTTACATTATCCATTCTTGGATAATGAGGATATACCAGTACTTGTGCTAAACACTGGTCTCTTGAGAAATATGGCCTAGCGTAGTACTTTTGTGACATAGTACTGCTTTGGATTACAATTGGTCTAAGCTGTATTGTAAAATGCAAACTACAGTCTACTTTTTGAAGGTACTGTTGTGACATTTTTTGATCTAAAGTACTTTTCAAACCTTCCCTTGTAAGTATGCTGATGGAATAAAAGAACCTTATTTGCTGAGGGTGCCTAAAGTCACTTGAGATAAATTTTCTGTGGATTTACGCCTACTTGTGTATTCCAAGATCTTGAGTCCCATTGAACCCTGTGTTTCACAATGGTTTAGGTTTTTGGGTCTGTTTGTGATTTTTCTTTCATGTAAGATTCCAATATCTTGCTATTAAGTGGATTAGGCTGTTACTAATACAAAATGCATACTTTTCCATCATCTGTACCCAAGTCCCTTCTCCTAGATCTTTTGGTACCAAAACTAGCCTGATTCATACTAGGTGATTGTTTTAAGGAGATGTTTCTGGATTCAAAAACAATGTGCTTTTATTTTCTGAAAATTCCTAGTGGAACTCTTCAATCGATCAATATCTAAAGCCTAAATATTCTAATGTTTGACTATTAGTTATATACTGTGTTAGCGAATGGTTTTTAGTGCTGGGTTGTTCTACTTTGTTTTCTTTTGTTTATGAATGTCATTTTCGTGTTTTATAGATTCACCCGTAACGGTTATGATATGTTCACTAGACTCTGAGTTTTGTTTGTTAATCACCTTATTCCTGATTGCTAGCTCATCTATCCCTGTAAAAGGGCAACATATCTGCACTAGTGGAAATTTATTGTATTCTGTGGGTGGAGGTCCTGCTTGTATGCGTTTTCTCTTGAAATTTTCATTCAATGACAGTCAAAGTTTCATCACCAGATGATGTGTTCTCTTGTCAATCTCAGCATATCTTCTATATTCAACTCCAAATCCTATACAGGTTTTATCTAGACTAAAGAGACATTTTTTGTTTGGTTAGGATTGCTGTTTGCATTTACTAGTAGCATTGCTCATTTTCAAGTTTTTCTTTCAATTCGTCATTATCTTTTATGACACTTATTCCAAATTCTTTTTGTTTTTCTCCTAATTTCCAATCCCTCAATTTTTAAATCTTACTCCATCTATTCATATTATCACCCCATGCGTATTCATTCTTTTTACTGTGTTTTCTAAATTAGGACCTCTAATTTGACTTCTAAGCTCTATTGATATTCCATGAATTTTCTAATCCTAGCTCTTTGAAATTATCTCTTTCAGTATGATTAATCATTCAACAGTTTTATAGATTTACTTGCAATTTAGAAACAGTTAGCGGTACATTCTGAGTTTGAATAATTCGAGTGAGCTTGTTAGCCACTCAATGAAGAGCAACTGGTTGCATTATAGCATTCTTCGCTGCATATGTTAAAATAAAACTCAAGTCCATTCTTGTCAAGATCTCAACCGCGCACATGGTCTGAATCATCATACTTTGTTGCGCTCACTCGCATTTCTTCACTTCGCCATTCAGTGCCGCACCATAGCAAAGTCACAGGGTATCATCACAAATTCATGTAGTCAGTACAATTTCACTTGCTGTCTTTTGCTACACTAGCTTTTGTCGTTTGACATCTTCAATGGGCACAATTCTCTTTTCTCTTACTTCATTTGCTCTGTTGCTGATATTTAGCCCATAACTTGCATTCCTAGCCAAAGTGAATCAATCTTCTGACATGTTAAAGATTCATATCTTTTAGACGTTGTCAAAGGGATTCGATTTTTAGGTTGAGGTCTATGGGTCTTCCTGTCTTTATCTAACTTTCTTATTCTTGCAGTTTTCATAGCCTACTTGCCATTATGATGTCAATTTCTTCTATAGCTTCATCTGCAATTCATGCAACAAGTCGTCATCATCATGAGTTTCGAGGCTAGAAGTTGTTGGCATAGAAAGAACAAATGATTTATTGAGTTGATAAGAAGAGTGAGTGTTCTTGCAACTTGCTTGATGAAGCCTGTGCATTTTACCCAATTTTGTGATGATTTCAGATTTCATCAGCAGTACTTTGTCTAGAAGTATTGCTTTTGATTTCAGCAGACATATAAGCAATACTTGGTGAATTGAAGTTGAAGCTACCTCATACTCTATGCTCATACACTTCAGGTTGTGTTAAGATCATCAAAGTCCAATGCATCTATCCAGGTTGTCTCTTAATCATTTGTTAGGCAACCACATGCCACACAGTGATAGTTGTTATGAGAAATTTTTAAAATTAGCATCTCACAGGGCATATTAGCATCATACAAACTTAGCATATAATATTGTCTGGAATCTGGTCTGTATGATTGAGTCTGAGCTCTTCTTGGCTCCAACAACAAAGTCTCAAACTGTTGTTTCAAGAGATCTTTTCATGCCATCTTCTTAGTTTCACTGATCTACCTCTAAATCTTCTTTTATAGGCAGCCACAAACTCGTGGCATCTTGAGCATCATGAAGCTCTAGTGGTTGTCTATCTGGATTTGCAGAGAGCATTATGTTGAGAAGCTTTCTATTGTTTCTCCTTTGGCATTCTTTTTTTACAACTATTGAAGTTTTTTGGTGTAGATGTTGACCTGAGGGAAGGAGACTCGGTTCTGTTGTAGCCTGGTCACTTGGGGATTTTATCCATAGATCATAAGATGATCTGTAATTTGCATTATAATTTCTCATCTTGTCTTGCACCATAGGGTCAGTCTACCCTTCTGATGATAAGGGTATTAGTAGGTGCTGGGTCGATGTGGCAGGTTGGGGGGGTGGCTGCGTAAGTAGTACGTGAGGGTGTGGCTTAGATAGAGAGGCAATGTTAGTCTTAATGCCTGTGTTTCCTCCAGCGGGTTTCCAATTGTTGAGCGAGGGTCTAGTAGATGGGGTCAGGGTGACGGGGTGATGGGTGTGGTCGTGAGGGATGATGCAATGTTTGTAGATCTATTTTTAGCCTGTCTACGGTTAGTCGAGCTGGGTTGCGGTTGCGATGGGTTGATGTGGATGTTGTTATAAATGATTGTAGCATTGTGGTAGGGGTGGTGATATAGGGTTCTCAGGGAAGTTAAGTGGGATGTGGAACGTTTCATCTTGTTGTAGTTGCAGAGTTATATGGGGGGGGGGAGAGCGGGAGGGATGGGAGGGAGTCGGGCACACAACACACACACTGGGGGTGCAGGGCGACGGCAGAGGGGGGGGCCACAGAGAGATCACGACCCGGGCGGTGGGTCCGGGAGTCTCTTTTTATTTTTTTTTTCTTCTACTTTTTTTTTTTCTAGACTCGTACTTGTTCTCGTGTCTAAATATGCCTTAAGGGATCCTTTATAGACATACAGGATTAACCCTATTGGCTTATCAACTCTGTCATGCTTTTCTTCTCATAGTACTATTCTTCTAAAAACTCTAAAAAAGTTATAAGCGTACGTTGATATGGCTAACAGTACTTTTTAACTAACAGTACTTTAACGTAAGCTGATACGAATGTACTTTATTAGTCACTTGCAGTACTTTGTTATCTGCCTATAGCTCTAGAGTTACTGTACAAATATTTCCTAACAGGGACCTCTCTATGGTAGTAGAGGGTGCTCCGAGAGGACTCTGATGTCTGGCTGGCCGGATCTCCATATCTTCTGGTCGGCTCGCTGATGACTGTTAACAGTGGCACTCGTGAGCAGTCGAGCACGAGTGCGGTTTGATCTATGCAGGATTTGGAGGCGCTGATTCAGATTTAACAAATTCACATCTCTCTGCAATCAAAACACCACTCTGTCAGCAATATATTTTTTCTACGAACTAGTCAATTATTTATGAAATATATATGATAAATCACCCACCCGGCCATGTACTATGAAAGCAAAACTAGGATACCTATCAATCTCCTTGGAAGTATCTTGGCTAAGCCCCATCCCCCATTACGCATAACAGGGGTTTCTGGATTGTTTTTGGATAGGGGTCCGGCATGCGTTTAATATGGCCTAGTCCTCACGGAATACCATGCTTCTAATGGCATCCTATCTTTGGAGCAATAGTCGCCTACCACCACACGTGGTCGAGAAATTCCTCTCGTTACCCTAGAAAAATCTATTATTCCAATCTTCAACGAATCTAGGGGCTGTCGTATAACATGCGGTTGTCTAGTTCCTGGTCGTTTGCTAAACGTTATTACCCCAAATGTTGGACGGTAAGTAAAATACACAGGATAAATGTTACTGAACGGATTTGTAAACGTGGAGGACGCGACTGGATTTCGAAACGTGATACTTAACTATCGCTCCGGGCACATATTACTGACAATTGTGACAGATGTATCTGGTATTGTCCAAGAATGTCAAACATAAATTGTGATATGCGACGCTGGAAGTTAGCAAACTCTAAAAACTTGGTGTACATGCCGATTTTGCCTTGGGAATTCCAACGATTTTATCTCCTTCGATCGGGCAACCTCCGGATGTTAGTCCTTTATGAATTCATACCGTATCAAGAGGTAATAAACTTCTAGCTAGAAGTTACTTGCGGGTGAATGGGCGATTCGGGTGTTTTCGAGTTGTTACGGTATCCTCTACCCATTTTTTAAAATAAAGTTTACCAAAGTTGTGCGGTGTACTACCTGGTTTGGATGTGTGCTGAAATTCCGTTGGGAAAATAAAATTGTGTGCGGCTGTGTGTGTGCAATGGAATTTGATTTTGGTTGACTGTGTGATCATGAACAGTCCCTGCTAGTCCTATATATATACTCTGTCCTTGATAATTGTGCCTCGTTAGATGTTTGCCACGTGTCCTCCACTTACTTTTCGGACGGTTGGATATCGCGTGGAAGGTGAAACGGTTTAGGGCCCATTTGTCCCATCACTTAGCCGTTTTCGCCGTTTCTCGGTTCATGGGCCCACACAATGCTTATTGCTGGTTCTTCGAGTATATCTGATGATGCGTATTTGTGTCTAGTTAACGTGCCCGCAGTTCGGCCCGCCACGTCTCATAGACTAGGGGGGACATGATGACGGTTATGTATGGATCCGAACCGCGCCACTAATATTTTGGGCCTTTGTAGCTACTAATGGGCTTTCGGCCCATGTATAGCGGTCGCGGATTGCGGTCACGGGCACAGCGCTTCATGGATTCATATGTCGCGGTTATTATTCGTAGCCGCGGTACCTTTGTGAGTTATCTTTCAGAGTAGGTAAACTAATCAAACAAAAGATATAATTTACTTATTTGAACGTAGGTTTAATAACAAATCGTCAAATTCCGGCGGCATCTCTGGGCCGAATGGTATCTGAACCCGAAGGGTATTCAGCTATAAAAGGAGCATAATGATGTATAAGGTATCTCAATCCTAACACATTTGTCCAATGACTCTCTAATCCGTAAGTTGATACTTACTTACGCCGGAGTCCAATCGTGGATTGCTCCCAGCGATAAGATTAACGTTGATCTCTTCTTTTTTTTTATTTTTTATCTTTTTTTTTTTTTTTTTTTTTTTTTTTTTTTTTTTGTTTTTTTTTTTGTTTTTTTTCTTGTTTTTTTTTGTGTTTTCTTGTTTTTTTTTTTTTTTTGTTTTTTGTTTTTTTTTTTTTTTTTTTATTTTTTTTTTTTTTTTTTTGAGTTTGTGTATTGTTTTTTTTTTTTTTTGTTTTTTTTTTTTTTTTTTTGTGTTTTTTATTTTGTGGATTTTTTTGTTTTTGTTTTTGTTGTTTTGTTTTTGTGTTGTTTTTTTTTTGTTTTTTTTTTTATTTTATTTTTTTTTTTTTTTTTTTTTTTTTTTTTTTTTTTTTTTCTTTTTTTTTTTTTTTTTTTTTTCTTTTTTTTTTTTATTTTTTTTTTTTTTTTTTTTTTTTATTTATATATATATTATTTTTTTTTTTTTATTTTTTTTTTTTTTTTTTTTTTTTTCTTTTTTTTTTTTTTTTTTTCTTTTTGTTTTTTTTTTTTTTTTTATCTATTTTATTTTTTTTTTTTTTTTTTTTTTTTTTTTTTTTTTTTATTTTTTTTTTTTGTTTTTTTTTTTCTTCACCCCCCCCCCCCCCCCCAGTTCGATATCGCGTTGGTTCCCCTTGAACCATGGGGTATTGAGGGTCGATGTAGGGACACCCTAATGATGTTATGGCCCCGGGTTGCATTTTTTAGTGTTAGCGTATGTAGTATTTTTAGTGTTTAGGAATCTGCAAAGGTTAGGCAGGTTCAAGGTTTGTGATTAATAAAAGTATCTTTTGATTATTGATGTGTGTTCTTCTTAATATTATCAATTAGATTCCGCATAATTGATAGTATTCAGTGTCGGCGTTTCATAGTTATTATTTTGGATTTATTCAAGATAGTAATATCCTTTACAAGCTAAAGGTTCAACATATTAGAGTAACATGTTCCTTACAAAGTGTAATCAGAGTTGGGAGGAAACTTACTGATTAAGAGAACTTTGAAATCCGAATCTTTGCAAAACACTAAGGATAGTCTGAAGTTGTGAAAACCACCCTCTGCTCCATCTGTCCTGCACTACGAAATTCCAGTCATCAGAAAGGGTTAGTTGACCTTGGTACTATGAAGAGAGATAGTATAATTGAATTACTGATATTTCTTGGGAATAAATCACCAATGGTGACCAGGCTACAACAGAACCGGCGTCTTCCTCAGGTCAACCTTCTACACCAAAAACTTCAATTGTTGTCAATGCAAGGAGAAACAATGAGAAAGCTCTCAACATATTGCTCTCTGCAATACCAGATAGACATCTCTTGAGCTTCCATGATGCTCAAGATGCCAGGAGTTTGTGGGCTGCTATAAAAGCAAGATTTGGACGGTAACTAAGGAAATCTAGAAGACTGCCAGAGAACATCTCTTGAAACAACAGTTTGAGACCTTTGTTGTTGGAGCCAGAGAAGAGCTAGACTCAGCATACGACAGATTCCAGAACATTATTAGTATGCTAGAGTTGTATGATGCTAAGGTATCTTGTGAAGATGCTAATTTAAAATTTCTTAGAAGTCTTACACCTGTTTTGGATGTGGTTGCTACAATGATTAGAGGACAACTGGATTAGATGAATTGGCATTTGCTGTTCTTTATAACACTGAAGGTGTATGAGATGCAGTTGATGGGATGCTTCAACTTCAAATTACAAAGTATGCTTTTTATGTCTGCTGAAATCAACGGAGTACTTCTAGACAATAGTAGTGCTGTGATAATTTGAAATCATCACCAAAGGTAATGCTCAGGGCTTCATAGCAAGTTGACAAGAAACTCTCAAATCTTCTTTCAAATCAGATGAAAATCATTTGTTCTTTCTTATTCTCAACAGCTTCTATGCCTGAAATCATGATGATGAAGACTTGTTGCAAATTGATGATGATGCTTAGACGAATTGACATCAGATGGCAACGTTGCTTATGATAAAATGCAAGAAGAAGAAAGTATATGAGAAAGACAGGGAAGACCCATAGACCTCAAAGCCATAAAATGGAATCACTTTGATAAGTAAAAGAGTGTAATGCTTTACCTGTCAGAAGTTGAGTCACTTTGCTAGGGAATGCATTTTGCTAATTTCAGGCAAACAGAGCAAAATGGAAGTAAGGAAAAGAGATTGTGCCATTGAGATTCAACTCAAAAGCTTTGGTAGCAAAAGACAGCCAAGGTGAAATAGACTGGGACTAAGGATTTGATGATATAAAAATTATCAATTCTTCTCCAAATTTTTCATAAAAAAATACGAAAATATTTATTATCGACAAATAAAATGTTAAATGTCGACACTCACTCACGGAAACTCGTAAAATAGATGACGTCGAAAATGACCTGAAAATACGGAATGTTACAGTTGCTCTTGCTTTGATGGCTACAAGCTCAACCGATTCTTCTAACTCAGAGGTACCCTACTGTTCTAATTGCAGTAAATCTTATAAAAAATTATTGAATGATTATCAAACTGAAAAAGATAATTTTCAAAGAGCTAGGTTAGAAATTCAGGGATATCAATTGAGCTTAGAATCATTAGAGGTCATAATTAGAACACATGAAAAGAATGAATACGCATGGGGTGATAAATATGAACAGATGGAGTATGATTTAAAAATGAGGGATTGGAAATTAGGCGAAAAACAAAAAGAATTTGATAATGTCATAAAAGAAAGGGATGAATTAAAAGAAAAACTTGAAAAATGGAGCAATGCTACTCTATTGCAAACTGAAATCCTAAACAAACAAAAAGTTTTGTCTGATAAAACATGTATAGGATTTGGAGTTGAATATAGTAGTAGTGAGGAAAGTAACAATTCATCTGGGGATGAAACTTTGACTGGTCCTTTGTATGAAAATTTCAAAAGAGAAAAGGCATACAAAGCAGTACCTCCACCCACAGGTACAATTATTCCACCTAGGGCAGATGTTGCTTTTACTGGGATAGATGAGCTTGCAATAAGGAATAAGGTGATTAACAAACAAAACTCAGAGTCTAGTGGAACAGATCATGAATCTTGTGAATCTAAAAACAGAGATGACTTAATCAAAAACAAAGAACAAACCCAGAATACTGTTAAGTCTAACACTGATAGAAACAAGGTCATTATTGAAGATTGGGTTGATAGTGATGATGAAGAGGTTCCACCAGGAGTTTCAGAAATTAAGAAGCAAACTGTTTTGAAATCAGAAACATCTTCTGAAAACAAATCACCTAGGAGTAAGGATAGTTTTGGTCAAAGATCTAGGAGAAGGGGACTTGGGTGCAGAGATGGTAAAGTATGCTTTGTATGTTACAGTCCTGATCACTTAATCAAGGATTGTGATCTACATGAAAGAAATCTCAAACGACCCATAAACTTAAACCATTGGAAACACAGGGTTCATGGATCAAGATCGTTGGAATAACACAGTAGGATAAATCATTGAAATTCTCAGTGACTATAGGCACCCTCATCAAAGAAGGTCTTTTATCCCATCAGCAGTACTTACAAGGGATGGTTTGTAAAGAACTGTTAGATCATAAAAATAATAAATCAAAAATGTCAAAAGCAGTACCTTCACAAAGTATTGCTAGTTGCATTTACCAAAATACTGCCTAGACTCAAATGTATCAAAAGCAGTACTTTTTCAAAGTACTGCTAGGGCCATCATTCCCAAAGACCAGTGTTTAGATAAGTACTGGTAGATCTTATTATCCAGAATGGATAATGTAAGACAAGAGCTTCATGCTTTTCCAACACCTCAGGGTTTTTTCAATATAAGAACTGTTGACAGACCAAAAAGCCCAAAGCCAATTATAAAATCTAAATGGGTTAAGAAAGAAAGTACTGCTGGGACACAAGCAGTACTTCCACAGACTAAGGGTGAAAAAGGGAGTGTTGTGACAAGTCCAACACAAACATGGAGATCAAAGGGGGCTTATCTAGATCATAGGCTATGATAATGGATTTACACACTCAAGAAATCGAGTATGTTACTCCATTAGGGGAATTCAAGTCAGTAATGACTTGGGTTCCTAAGAGAGTTTAACTCCTTTAATTGTGTGTGCAGGGCAATCCAGAAGAGGAACTAAAAGATCATGCTATTATTGATAGTGGTTGCTCTGGAAGCATGACAGGAGACAAGGACAAACTCTCAGATTTCAAGGATTACAAAGGAGGTTATGTAGCTTTTGGTAATGATCCTAAAGGAGGAAGAATCACAGGAAAGGGAACCATCAAGACATCATGCATAGATTTTGAGAATGTCAGCTATGTGAAGGAACTCAAGTCATTCTCTATCAGTCTCTAGAATCTAGTGACAAAAAACTAAAAAGCATAATGTTCTCTTTACTGATTCTGAGTGTCTAATTCTATCACCAGAATTTAAGATTGTTGATGAAAACCTTGTGCTTCTCAGAGCTCCTAGAAAGAATGATGTATACAGTCTGAATCTCAAAAGTATCATTCCTTCTGGAGGAGTAACATGTTTAGTTGCAAAAGCATCTGAATATGAAGCTATTTTGTGGCACAGAAGATTGGGGCACGTGAACTTCAAGAATATCAACAAATTGGTTAAGAGCAATCTGGTCAGAGGTTTACCTTCTAAGACATTCAAACATGATCATTCATGTCTGGCTTGTAGAAAGGGTAAACAACATAAGGCTTCTTGTAAGAAGCTTGAGGAGAGAACAGTTAGAGAACCCTTAAAGTTGGCTAGGTTCAACTCTTTGGTAGTTAATATTGGAATGATGAACCCATAACTACGTTTAAGGGGAGGACTGCTTGTCAAGTATGGACTTTGAAAGAAGATTTGATGCTATTCTTAAGGGGAGGTATAAAGTAATGACATACTTCATGATTTGATTGTGGGCTTAGACAACAAGCACCGCCGAAAAGTGAAGCCCATCAGGTGTGACCATGGGGAGCCAAGTTCAAAAAATAAAGTTGATGGAATGAATTTTGTGCCACGGTAAAAGAATCTAGAGCGGTACAGTCTTGCAAGGACTCACAGCAAAACAGTGTTGCTAGAGAAAGAATAGGCTCTCATTGTGGCAGTAACACCAAGCTTACAGATTCACTTTACCAATTCACTTCTGGGCTGAAGCAGTACCTACTGCTTGTTATATACTAACCAGGGTCCTGGGGACTAAACCTCAAATAAAAGATCCCTATGAGTTAGTTAATGGGAAAAATCTCCTAACATTAGCTTCATTGAAACCATTTGGATGTTCCTTTGACTATCATTGAATACCTTGGCTCATTGGGTCAATTTGAGGAAATCAGAAGAAGAAATTAGTTGGGTACTCTACTAACGCAAAGGTTTTAGCGTATACTCGGGTCACCAGACGTACCAGAAAGCTTCATGTTGATTTTTTGAGGATCCGATGAATCAGAAAGGAAAGGTCCTGCATGGTGTTTGACCTTGCCATTCTAACTCTTCACTGAAATACATTCCTGTCAAGAACAGGAAAATCACGTTGAATCCGTTGTAAAACATCCAATTCAGTTGGGACTTGAAGATGTAGATGATCCGCAGTTTTAGTTATGGTTCAAGCTCCCATGGGCAACAACCGAGTTACCGGAGCCCTCCAAAGATGCTGCGACAAGTGATTTTGAGAAACAGTTCTGTTGACACCGCAGTACCAATGTAATAACCAGGATACCAAGATCACAGAAGGAGTTTGAGAATTTGATGCTTCAAGAGACTATTGCTCATACTCATATGGAAAATCAAGGAATTGCATCTGAGAAGAGAAAAGAAAAAGGCAAAGAAATTTATGATCTATCAGAATCTGATGATGATTTGCCTAAGGATGGAATTTTTGATGGAAATTCCTTTGATGATGAAAATAAAGAGGAAGAGATAGATCTTGATCTCAACAATATGGATAACACCATAGATGTTAGTTCTTCTTCAACACTCAGAGTTCATAATGATCATCCACAAAGTCAGATCATTGGTCCTACTGCTTCAGGAGTTAAACAAGGATAAACAGCTACAAGGTACCTCTACCCACATCAACATTGTTGAGCTTGTTGGAAGCAAAACAGATCAAATCACAAAGAATCAGCAGACATGATGTTTGCCTGCTTTTTCTCTCAAGAAGAACCCAAAGAAGATAACCCAAGCATTGCCAGATGAATGTTGGGTTGAAGCAATGAAGAAGAACTGATTTCAGTTAAGCTACAGAATGTATGAGGTGTTATGTGCTTTACCAGATGGAAAGGGAGTTTTGGAACTAAATGGGTCTTTAGATAACATAAGAGATGTAGAGGGCACTTTCATTAGAATAAGCAAGACTTGTTGCAACCGGGGTATAGAAGGAGAAGGTGTAGATTATGATGAAGTTTTTGCACCAGTTGCCAGAATTGAAGCCATCAGATTATTTTTGGCCTTTGCATCTTTTATGGGATTCTCTGTTTATCAAATGGATGTCAAAAGTGCATTTTTGTATGGCAATATCACAGAAGAGGTTTATGTCAGTCAACCTCCAGGTTATAAGGTAATCAAGGCATTATATGGATTACATCAAGCTCCTAGAGCATGGTATGAGAGGCTTTCTACTTTTCTTTTGAAACATGGCTATAGGAGAGGTGCTATTGATAAAACCTTGTTTATCAAAAGGGACAGAAAAGATATTATGTTGGTTCAAGTCTATGTGGATGACATTATCTTTGGGTCCACTAAGACATCCATGGTTAAGGAATTTGAAGAGCTAATGCAAAAGGAGTTTACAATGAGTTCATTGGGTGAACTTACTTTCTTTTTGGGACTTCAAGTTAAGCAAAGTACTGCTGGGATTTTCATAAGTCAAGACAAGTATGTGAAGGATATTCTTAACAAATTTGACTTCAGAACAATTAAGCCAGCTACTACACCAATTGAAGCTCATAAAGCTCTTGGGAAAGATGAAGAAGGTGAAGATGTTGATGTACATCTTTACAGATCAATGATTGGTTGTCTTATGTATTTGACTGCATCAAGACCAGACATTATGTTTGCTGTTTGTCTGTGTGCAAGATTTCAAGTCACTCCAAAAGTTTCCCACATGAATGCAGTGAAAAGGATCTTTAGGTATCTCAAACATCAACCTAAATTAGGTTTATGGTATCCTAAGGATTCTCCTTTTCATTTAGAAGCCTTTTCAGATAGTGACTATGTTGGGGACAATCATGATAGAAGATCAACTTCTGGTGGATGTCAATATCTTGGAAGGAGATTGGTCTCTTGGCAGTGCAAGAAACAAATAATTGTAGCTATCTCATCTACTGAAGCAGAATATGTAGCAGCTGCAAGTTGTTGTGGACAGGTTCTTTGGATGCAAAATTAGCTTTTTGATTATGGTTTCAATTTCATGAATACTGATATTCATATAGACAATGAGAGTACCATATGCATTGTGAAGAATCCTGTTTTCCATTCAAAGACTAAGCACATTCAGATTAGGCATCACTTCATCAGAGATTGTTATGATCAAAGGCTAATCAATGTGGTCAGGGTACATATCCACAGAAGACCCCTACCTGATTATAACAAAAAGGGGAAGAGGTTTTGTTTCATTCGTATATTAACTTCAGGGGAAGTTCGTGCTTATTGGGTTTTGTCATTATCAACTAGGGGAAGACTGTTGGGAATTATATTTTGAGTTGATAAGATAAAACACGAATGAAACAAGATGGAAACATAAAGGACCAAAGTTGTAGTCAAAGAATACTACAAAAGATAAGAATTGAAGATTTTCAGGGTTGGAGTTGAAGAGATGCTATAGGAAGATTTTGTTACTTGATTTGATCAATAATGCTTCATAAAAAGAAAGTACTGCTTAGCCAGAGTGAAAGTACTGTTCTGTTTTGAAAGTACTGCTAGGCATTAAAAGTATTGTTTATAGCCGTTGGTCAGACATCACAATTGAGGGGGTTAATTGTAATTCTTCACGATTACTTTGTGGGCAGACTTTCTCTACCTATAAATACTTTAACGAATTCTAAGAATCTCTCACTTAATCTTTAAATTTCATACTTTCATCTTTCGAGCCCTAATTTGTCTTCATCGTCAATTTTGAGATAATGGCTATCATGAACACCTGCAACAAACACAATATGATTGCTTGTGTTGAGAAGACAGAGAGCAATGCTGATTTTCATGAAGTTATTGACTTTCTCACTAGATGTTTTGTGAACTATGCTCTTTTGGTGTCTCCGGATGTGATTCAACAGTGGATTCAACTATTTTGGAGTACTGCAAAGGTGCGTATGATTAATGAAGTCACTCACATTGAAGCTAAGGTAGCTGGAAAGAAGATATTGGTGTCAGAAGCTTCAGTTCGTACTGATTTGATGTTTAATGATGAAGATGGCACTAACTGTTTTGATAATCAGGTAATTTGGGACACTTTACGGGATATTGGTTATGAAGGAAGTCTTACACTACTTTCTTTTTCTAAACCACTCTTTAGTCCTCAATGGAAATACTTGGTTCATACCTTACTTCATTGTATAAGCTCTAAGAGTTCTTTATGGGAATGAATTTGGGAACAAATATTTGGCATTGCCTTTGGTAGGACTTGCTACAAATCAGAAGTTCAATTTCTCTAAGCTAATCTTTGATGGAATGTTAAGAAATCTCAAGGATAGCAAGCCCTTTTTGATGTATCCCAGGTTCATTCAACTGTTTTTGAATAAACAACTTGAGGGCATTACCAAACCTCACAATTTCTTACCCACAGTTGTTTTACCACCAAAAGTGTTTACCTTTATGAGCAAGTGTAGTCCTAAGTTTTCAGGGAAGCTCACACCTCTAACTCCTTATATGTTAGAAGTTGCTACTGCTGAAAGGACTGAACATTCATTGCATACTGAAGAATTTGACATCACTACATCCTCACATCATAGTGATGATTCTTCAGCTGGTGAAAAGGCAGCTAGTCCAAGTCCAGTTGCTTCTGAAAGACCAGCTTCTCCCAATGATTATACTCCCACAGATGAGGTTCAGACATCTGGAGGAGATGAGGGAAATCTGGATCTTTATGGATTAACTAGAGAGGTTCTCGGACTGAAGAAGCAAAATACTAAACAAGCTGCTCAAATTCTTAGGCTTAAGACAAAGATTAAGAAACCTTGTGTGAATGTTAAGCCTTTGATTGTGCGTACAAATCTTTTGTCTAGATTAATGCTACTTTTGTTTAAGAAGAAAAAGCTTGAAGAATGCACATAAAAAAGAATATAATTCTTTCAAACAGGGGAGGAAGAAAGTCTCTGTTGGAAGTACTGGTTTGAATGAAGTTGATGAAGGTTCTGCTCAGGCAAATGAGAGTACATTTGAAGATTTTGAAGGTTTTGCTCAGGCAAATGAGAGTACATTTGAAGATCTTGAAGGTACTGCTCAAGCAAATGAAGGTACATTTGAAGATTTTGAAGGTTTCGGTCAAGCCAAGAAGGTACATCTTAAGATTTGAAGGTACTGCTCAGGCAATATGAATGGTTATGCTGAGGTAAATGAAAGTACTGTTGGAGCAAATCTAAGTACTGCTGAGGTAAATGAAAGTACTATTGGAGCAAATCTAAATACTAAACCTTCAATGAAAGAAGTGGAAGATGAAGCTGGTCCTTCAACCTTTCAAGATGAGTCTGATGAGTTCATTCAAGATGATACTTTAATTACTAATCTCTTGGTTAATATCTCAAAGAACAGAAGATGAGCAAGAATTACCATTCCTGGTAATATTCCTGAGCAAGAAAGACCCAAATCACCAACTCTAATTCTTGATCCAAAAGATAAAGGTAAGGGGATAATGAAGGAAGAACCCAAAAAGAAGAAGCTTACTCTTCAACAATTAAGAGCTGCTGAGACTGCAAATGATGAAGAATTTGCTAGAAGGGTTGCAGCTGAATGGGAAGAAGAGGAGGAAAGAAAAAGACTTGCTGGTCTTGAAAGACTACAAGCTGAATTAGAGGATAATGAAATGATTGCTGCAGAAGTGCAAAGAACAGAAAGAGAGAACTTTACTGAAGAACAAAAAGCAAAGTTTTTGGTAGAGACTATAGCTGCTCAAAGGAGATTTAGAGCAGAGCAACAAGCAGCACTAAGAAGAAGCAAACCTCCTACCATTCCTCAGCTAAGAAATCAGATGATGAAGTATATAAGGAATGTTAGTGGTAAAGCTTATAGAAACCTCAAGAACAAGAGTTATGAAGAAATCAGGGATATTTATGAAAAGGTGAAGAGGTTTAATGATGAATTTGTTGCTATTGGTTCAACAGAAGATGAACAAGCTATTAAGGAGATGAATGTAAAAGCTGAAGAACCTTCAAAGAAGAGAAAAGGTACCATTAGAAAGATGAAGTCATCAAGGATAATCAAAAAGAGAAAAATACAAAAGTTAGATGATGAGCTTAAGGATTTTCTAAAGGTTGTGAATTTTGAAGATGATTGTGCACAAGATGTAGAAGTTATGGAACAACATTCTTTGATCTCAAGATTTTTGATTGTTCAATCACCTGAAGGGGAATATATTGCTGTTCAAAGAGCCAATGGACATATAAGAGCATTCAATACTCTTAATGAAATTTTGCATATATTGGACAGACAAGATTTGTATCACTTGCATAGATTGGTGATAGAGTACTATGAACATATTCCTCCAACTGGATTAGGTTTGATATTACATGGAGATCTAACAACTATGATGGAAACAACTGAAGAAAGTGATGATGAACTGTGGAGAAATCAGACTGAATGGGAAATCATAAGTTGGAGATTTTATGAGTCCACAGGGGTGCATATTCTGGAATTGGAGAATGGGACTATGATACATATGTTGGTAGAACAAAGGTATCCACTTACAAGAGAGCTTATGCAAAGAATGTTAGAGCATAAGTTAGAAGTTCAAAAGGAAACAGAGGATGCTTTGAATGTAATAAGATTTGTGATGAAGCAAAAGGAGGATTTGGAAAGAGAAGAAGAATGATTCTGGTATGGTATCTAATTTATCAAATATGTTTTTAATAAAATTAACTTATGTTTTTGATAAATGAAAAAGATAAGTACTAGAAGTACTTTGTTGGAAAGTACTGTCAGCTTAATTGATTTTTGATAAAAGAGTAAAACAAAATGATTTGGTGAATAAATAGTTTTAAATGTGCAAAAAGGTTTAAGGCACAAATGATTGAAGGAAAATAAAACTGTTTTAAGGGATTGAGTGTTGGTTAACCACCACACAGCAAATGGTAATCAATTCACCATGTCTAGCAAACATAAGAATTGTAGTCCAAATAAACACATCTGTTGTATGGTTGACCAATTTACCGAAATTGTTATGGTGCTCATGACACCATGGTATTGCACTAAAGTATGGCTATCCAGAGCAAACGGCTAAAATAAAACAAACATATTCATAAATCGAATATACACTTAACCATGACGAAATGATGTTTAAATTATGTTGGAATGAAAGAACATGTTTTATTTGATGTTTTACAAGTGTTGGATAATTTATAAATTAATTTAGTGAATTAATTGTTAAACGTTTATTTATAAAGTTTATAAATAAATGATCATGAGGACATTTTATTTAGACAAAAAATGATGGACATAAATTAGAGGACTAAAGATATATGAAAGATGTGTTATTAATTAAATTAGAGGACTTGTAATAATTTAATTATGTTAAAAGTTTATAAAACAAATTATACTTTATATACATACGAACGGTTTGATTAAACTGTGTAAATTTGAAACTTTATAAAATATATAGACCTGGAAATAAAATAGTACATTGTATGAGGATTCCAAATATATAAAGAACTCGAAAAACAAAGCTATAATGAAGAAGTTATGAATTTTACGAGATTACGATATTTAAATATGTAAAAGTGTTTTTATAAAAGTAGTTTTATAAAAACTGCTATTGTTTCAAAACTGATAAAATGTATGAACATTTTATTTTGATAGAACGTCTCAATACGATTTCGTGGATATAAAGAACATTAAAAACGAAATTATAACGAAGGAGTTAGGATTTTTATAAAAAGTAACTTTATAAAAACCGTTTTGATTTTTCTGTCACTGCTCAAAATTTTATAAATTCTATGACTATTTTATTTGGGTAGAATATCTCGTCATGATTCCGTACATATAAAGAACGTGTAAAACGGAGCTAAAATGAGAAAGTTATGAATTTTACAAGTTTCAAAAAATGTAAATACTTTTACAGCTTTGCACAAAAGCTGTAAACTACTTAATAAGCTACTGAATTCTGAAATGGTATTCTTGAGGACCTTCGAGTCCGATTCGGCCAAAGTGTAAAACTACAATGTTGTTCGAAACGACATTTTACTTAAACCTTCAAATTTTCATAAATTTTGAATGTGTAGATATTTAATTAGAAATTATAAAGACAAGTTATTTATATATATACATTTCTGCACTTTTACTAAAGTGTATAAAAGCTGATGGAATCTTAAAAGAGGGATTGCAAGCGTTTTCGGGTCCGTTTGGACTATAAAAATTGTAGCAATTCGTAATTTTTGGGTCAATCCTCATGAGTAGCTATTGCCAAAGTCCCTAATTTCGTGAACCGTTAATTACCTTTCAGGGTAAGCGCTAATACATTTAATAGATCTATTGGGTCTGACAACCCCGTCCGGGGTATGGATCCATTGCGAGAACACCCTGTCAAACGGACGTTTTGTATTGAGTGGATTGTAGGTATGAGGCAATAATACCTAGTGTAGGGGAAAATTGTGGACATATATTTATATGTGATGTTAACGCTTTGGTGTCACGAGCTCAATGCGATAATGTTGGAGTGATTCATTGTATTCGTTACAATGTCCCCGTGAGAAATTATACTTGTGTCCAAAATTTTATTACCTACTGTTTATAAACTCTATGGATTCACTGAATATTACTTGAATTATTGCATCACCACTTGGATTTCAGAAATAATACTTTGAAATATCATAACGCTACTTTTCTTACTGAGATATTACTTGATTTATTTCAATACCGTTTTTACTTAAACCTATGAATTCACTCAACATTATTGTTGACGTTTTAGCATGTTTATCTCAGGTTTATGTGCTTGTGCTTGCTTGGATGAGAGTGTTGCGCGGATATCAAATTGTGTGACTCGGTTCACATTTTGCATTCGATAAAATCTTTAATGGGGTCGGGTCATGTTTTGACTCACGTAGTTTTGCTAAAAACCGTTTGGGACCTGTTGTAACTCTGATATTTTATAAAAATTATCGAATGGTTGACTTTTCAAAATGTCTCACTTAGAGTCGTTTTTTGTAGCTAGTACCTTATGCTATGAAGTAGCACCCCAAGTGGTATTCCGCTACGTTGTGATTTTGGGGGTGTTACAAAAACCTTAAGAAACAATGTAGTATCATTTATATAATATTTATATATGTTTCTAACTTTATAAATATTATTTTATAAAACAATTAAACTATTTATATAATATCATTATATAAACAATAAAAATAATAAATCAAGTATTATTAACAAATAATCATTTGTTGGACAAAGATAATATTTTTATAAATGCAAATACTTAAACATTTATTTAACAAGTACAATTTAAATATTGTTTCAACGTTATAAATTAAACAAATACTTTTAGGCGGTGATATAACTCTATAATTTATATGTTGTATTTATTTATAAACATTATACTTATACGACCTATAATTAATTAGGTTGCATTCCGGATCGTTGGTGACGATTACTTTGTTGCGATAATCACTACTTTCACTAGAGGTGAGTTTATAGCCCCACGTTTCACTCATTTTACATATACTTTACAAATCTCGGGGGAGAATACATGCTCGTTACAACTTGTTTACATATTCATTTACAATCTCTTTTACATTACTTGATTTCATTTACAACTGGATTATCTACTCGTTTACATACACATTTACAAAACATGTTTTAACATACTGCATTAACAAAAACTCATTCCATGGTTGATTAAACAACTCTTTACAATACTTACTATACTTAACTTATGAGACAGCAACAAAAAAATTACATTCATTTAAATGATTATGATTAGCTTAGATTGGCATGAACTGTTAATTACTTGAGTGTTAATCAGATGTTATAAAATAGATCTATTGTGGATTGACAACCCCCGTTCGGGTGATTAGCTCTCACTAGTTCGAGATCGAACTAACAAACGTTATACCATGTCGGATCACGACTGGCTTGGAACCTCAAGGCCAGCATGACATACACATGAACTTTTACCGTGCCTTGAATAAAGTGGTATACATATACGTCTACATCGCATTTTCATGAACTTAGGGGAATAATCATAATCACTCTTTATGTTGCATCTAGGCAATACATACTTGAAATATTTTGGGATATTGTGCTCATTACAATTATCATACACATTTTGAACAATTGCGGTCGAACATTCATACATGCATTTTGGTGACTATTTTAAGGATTGAAATGGTCATGCACACTTTACAAATCAATGATTTCAACATTTCCAACAAAACGCATTTGTATGGTTTGTGTTTATAACATTTATTTTGGGAAACCAATATATTTAAGTAAAAAAATGCGTAGCAAGTCTATATGTGTCGAGACTATGTAACACATAAAGCTTATATATATAGTTTTGGGTTTTACATTCGTATCTACTTAAACCTATGAACTCACCAACTTTATGTTGACACTTTTAAACATATTTTTCTCAGGTGATATAGATACTTTGCTTACTTGAAGTGCATTGGAGTCTAAACTATACAAGATTACTTTCAAACGACACAATTTAAGAGATCGTTCTCTCATGACTGTGCCATGGTATATGAAAGTAACGCTCCCCTGACACCTTATTCTGTTGAGACCGTATTTGTGGGGTGTTACAATGGAAATCAAAGCAAGGTATAGAGAACTAGGTCCATATTTTACCTAGACAAACCCGTTTTACAAACATTACATGACATCAAACATTTTCATGTGCATACACGCTTACTTGCTTACCGTGACTTATATTAGTAATCTATATATTATATATATATAATTAAATATATAATATAAATATATATATATATAATATCTATATATATAGTAAACCTTAACTTGTTTTATATAGACAAATTTTTTATTATAAATACTAAGACTTTCACAAGACATTTGTGGAATGACACATGTCTTTGAAACTTTTTATGATTTTAACATAATTTTTTTGTCCTTTTGTGGTGAAGGTTGTATCTGTTATGAAACCTTCCAGTTTGGAGGGAAAATTTGAAATTCAAATTTTATGTTTTTAATAAAACATTTCTTTTAATGAATAAATAATTTGTTTTTATATTTTTATAAAAAACATTTTTGTGGAAGTACAAGATTTAAGAAAAATTATTTTCTTGATCACTAATCATGTTTAATGATTTGTTTATCCATACCTTAAGTGATTAATCCTAGAAATAGAATTTTATGATTAGTAATTTATAAACGTTTATTTTATCGTAAACGTTTTCACATTTTGTTATTATCAAAACATTGAGAGGTCGAAAAATATAAATAACGTTTTTGGACATTATTTGTATTAACACATTTTACTACCACATAATGAACTCTTTCGTTGTCTTCCGTAAAATGTTTCCATGGTCAACTTATAAACTATTTTGTATCAATTCACAAACAATTTGTTACCACATCATAAACTCCTTACTATTACATTATGAACTGTCACGTGATTCCCTCGAAACCTATTTTGATACCACCTCATAAATAATTTTAGTACCATCTCATAAACAAAGTCGAAGTCATTAATGAACTATCTTACTATCGATTGATAAACTATCATTTATAAATCATTTTACTATCGTTGACAAACTATTTTACCATCGTTCAATAAACTAACATTTTAAAAACTACTTACAATCATTTCATGAATACCTTATGAATTACCTCCTTGACATCTTATATATTATTTTTCAATCATCTCAAAAACTACGTTACTATCACCTTATGAATCATTTTGTTCTTACCTTATAAAACCATTTTTCATCACATAAATTATTTTACTATCACCCCATGAGTCATTTAGCTATTGTCTTGTAAACTATCTTACGGTTTTCTCGCAAACCATTTTATTGTCATCCTATAAACAACCTTACATCCATCTTGTGAAGCATTTTGTCATCTTATAAAACTTTTTGATATGTTTTTATACATAACACTATGTTGATGAAAATGAGCATCACATCGTTCGCCCTCAAATATACATAGCCTGATCACCTATGTATAATTCAGGAAGGACCATGCCATGCTGAGAGTAGTCACCATAAAACTTTTGTCAATAATCCATTTTCTACTTACATCCTTGAAAAGCAAAGTTTTGTGTGTGTACCCATAAAACATGTTTACTTCAGGAAATCGAATTAGTAACCGAGCACCAACTTACTAGCTTAAAAGTTCATAATATACCAATATGGCTCAGCCCAATACAACAAATAGCCGGAAAAACCGCTAAAGCCTGACAAGTCACGCTCTGATATTTCAAAGACCACGTGAGTACTTCATAGCCGTAACCCATTGCACCTCCCGACAAACACTGAACGCGGAAGAATACCCGCCGCAGACAACATACACGTGACCATTGCCCGACAAGGACCCCACTCCGGCTACTACAAGTCGCAAGCAAAATACTAGGAAAAACCCTATAAATTAGCTTCCTATAAATAGGTTCATTTCATTCATACCCCAAAGAGGTACATTCAGTCTGACAATTAATACAAACACAACGAGACATTCTCTGATTCTCTGATCAACATGTATACTTACTCTCAACGCCGAGCTTAATCGGGGGTCCGCCACCCGCATAAAGGCTAACGTTTAACCTCATTTGTGCAATTACTATCTCATTACTTGGATAAGTACAAATCAACATCAATTCCTACTTCTTCAACCCCCTACACGTTTTGTAATACAAGTTGCGCCATCCGTGGGACCAGATATAAAACGGCGTTCCCTTGAAATACTCACAATGAGCAATCACGAACAACCTACACCTAGCCGCCCAAGACTGATGTTCGAAATACACAGGGAAAACAATCAAACCCTCCAGACTTCGTGAGAACTACATCCGCTGTAGATCTCAAAGAATTATGCGAGAAGCACTATGAGAAACTGCTACCAATTATGCAGATAATATGATATGAGAAGAGAAGAAAGAAAAGCTGAGAATAAAAGCAGCTTGACTTGGCGATAGCCCGAAGAAGAGTCACTAGCCAGAATAAGCGTATTTTGAGTCTAGGACAATATCAGCCGAAAAGTCAGAGACCTCTCGCAGCCCCCACCGCGCCGCAATCCTAGTGTCTTCACTAGGTTAAGGCGTGAAAGGTCAAGATCGCCACGACATGAATACAAGAGCAAGGAAATAAGAGAAAGCACCGTGTTCAAGAGACTCGGAAGCAAAGGATGGAGTACATCCGCGCACTCTGATAGCCGTCAGGAAAGCTCAAGGTATACGAAAAATCACTATGAGAGCGAAGATAGTGAAGATGGGCACTGGAAGTCTAAATCACAAGAAAAAAAGTCCAGTGATAAGATGATGATCTCTCTCAACCATTGGTAATAGCGTCGAGACGAATCCGTCACGTCCTCGAATCCGTCACTTCGACTTCCCGAAAACACGAAACGCCAAGTCAGGAAAACATACAACGAAGCGAAGATCCTGAAATCACTTGAAAATCTTTCCAGGCAGCAGCAAAAACAGAGAGGTGGGGCCAATGCCAACATGGTGTCAGCATTTTAATATTCCACACTCACTGGAAACGCCCGAGTGTGGTTTGACGATCTTCCCCCAGAATCAATAGACAGTTACAACGATCTAAGAGAAGCATTCCTGAAAAACTACCTCCAACAGAAAAAGTGCATCAAAGACCCCATAGTGCTCCACAACATCAAACAAAGAGACGGAGAGTCCACAAAAGACTTCATACAAAGGTATAAGTCGGAAAGTGGAAATGTTAAAGGAGCACCGGAGTGCATGAGAATCTTCAGATTCGTGCACGGAATCACAAATCCTGAACTCATCAAAAGATTTCACGAGAAAATTCCAAAAACAGTAGACGAAATGATGTAGGTGGCCACGTCTTTTCTTCAAGGGCAAGAGGCGGCCTCAAATCAAGAAAGGAAAAAATTCCCTCAGGCCTGGAGACACCAGGAAGGGGGTAATAGGCAGAATTTCAAAAAATGAGGAGGCTTTCGCAGCCAACATAAGACAGAGAAAAGACCAAATAGGTTCACTCTTCTCATGAAAACTCCGAAGGAGATTCTGGCCTTAGAAAAAGGAAAATTCAAAACCCCACCTCCGATGACAACCCCGGTTGAAAAGCGAAACGCAAACAAGTTTTGCGAGTTTCACGGAGAAGTGGGGCATAATACAGATGAAGCAAACCATCTAAGGAAACAAATGAAGATATGCTCAAACCAGGAAATTGTCCGCACACTAAATCCGGGAGTTGAAGAAAAGCATCGTACAAGAACAGCCGAAAAAAAAGGCGAAACTCCGGAAAAGAGAAACCTTAGGCGATTTTAATGATTCAATCACGACAAAAGGCAGTAAGGCAGAAGATAACTCAGAGTTTCTCACCCGACCTCGAAATATCATTCCCGTCCCTGGGGAACGATGAAGGAATAGAAGGCCCCCTAATAATAGAAGCAGAGATTGGAGGTCACCAAGTGCACCGCATGTGTATTACGGATGTGAGCGCCATTTGCGGAGCGCTTTGAGTTCTAGGTGAGAAACTCTGATTATCTCCCTACTCCTTTTGTCGGATTGAATCATTATTATCGCCTAGGTTTCTCTTTTCCGGAGGTTCGGCCTTTTTTTTCCGGCGTTCTTTTACGCTCTTTGCTTCAACTCCCGTGCGTTATGTGCGCGCGCATTTCCTGCTTTGAGCATAATCTTCAATTGTTTTCCTTAGATGTTGCAATCATTGTATTATGCCCCACTTCTCAGTGAACCGCAAAACTTGTTCGTTTCGCTTTTTCAACCGGGTTTCATCTGGGAGAGAGAGGGAGGTGGGTGAGATTGAATTTCCTTTTTCTAGCCAGAATTCTCCTCGATTTTCAGAGAAGGCTGAACTATTTGGTCTTTCTCTGTCTTATGTTGGCTGCGAAGCCACTCAAATTTATTTGAAAATTCTGCCTAGTACCCCTTCGATGTCTCCAGCCTGATATTTTTCCTTTCTTGATTTAGCCGCGCGAGCGAGAGTGCGCTTGAAGAAAAAAAAGTGGCCACCTACATCATTCACTACTGTTTTTGGAATATTTTCTCTGAAATCCTTTTGATGAGTTTCAGATTTGTGATTCCTGCACGAATCTGAAGATTCTCATGCACTCCGTGCTCCTTTAACATTTCCACTTTCCGACTATACCTTGTATGAAGTCCCCTTTTGTGGACCTCCGTACCTCTTTTTGATGTTTGACACTATGGGGTCTTTGATGCACTTTTCTGTGAGGTAGTTTTTCAGGAATGCTTATCTAATCTTGTAACTGTCCCTATTGATTCTGGGAAGATCGTCAAACCACACTCGAGCGTTCCCGTAGTGTGGAATTAAACATGTGACACCATGTTGGCATGGCCCACCTCTCTGTTTTTGCTGCTGCCTGGAAGATTTTAAGTGATCTTTTCAGATATTCGCTTCCGTGTATGTTTTTCACATGACTGGCGTTCGTGTTTTTCGAAGTTTCCCCGAAGTGACCCGGATTCGAGTCTGAACGGATCATCTCGACGCATACCCAAATAAGAGATCATCATCTTCACACTGGAAACTTTTTCTTCGTGATTTTAGACTTCCAGTCCCATCTTCCACTATCTTCGCTGCTCAAGTGATTTTTCGTATACCTTGAGCTTTTCCAGACGGCTATCAATGCGCGGATGTACTCCATCCTTGCTTCTGAGTCTCATTGAACACGTGCTTTCTCTATTTCCTTGCTCTTGTATTCCATTCTGGCGATCTTGACCTTTCACGCCTTAACCTAGTGAAGACACTAGGATTGCGGCGCGGGCTGCGAGAGCGTCTCTGTCTTCTTGGCGATATTGTCCTAGACTCAAAATACGCTGATTCCTGCGCCCTAGTGCTCTTCTTCCGGGCATCGCCAAAACAAGCCTCGCTTACTTCCTCCAGCCATTTCTTCCTTCCTCTTACTCATACTCATACTATCGCCATAATTTAGTAAGTTTTCTCATATGCTTTTCGCATAACTCTTCGAGAATCAACACGTATGTAGTTCTCACGAATCCTGGAGGTTTTTTGTTTCTTTCCCTGTCGTATTTCGCACATCAGACTTGGGACGGCTAGGGGTAGGTTGTTCGTGATTGCTCATTGTGAGTATTTTCAAGGAACGCCGTTATATCGGTCCCACGGATGGCGCCAACTTGTTATTACAAAACCGTGTAGGGGGGTGAAGAAGTAGAATTTGATGTTGATCTTGTACTAATCCAAGTAATGAGATAGTAATCTGCACAAATGAGGGTAAACCGTTAGCCTTATCGCGGCACCCCACATTAATCTCCGCTGAGAGTAAGTATACAGTTTTGTCCCAATGAATCAGAGAATGTCAAGTATGTGTTTTTGTGCATTAATTGTCAACAGAATGTACTCTTTGGGTATAAATGAACCCCTATTTAAAGGCAAGCCTAAAACTAGGGTTTCCAGTTATTTGCTTGCGACTGTTAGTAGCCGAGTGGGTCCTTGTCGGCAAAGGTCCACGTGTAAATCGTGTCTCGGACCGGTATTCTTCCCGGTCAGTGTTTCGTCCGCAGAGGTCAATGGTACGGCTCTGAAGGATACTCACTGCGTCTTTGAAATATCCAGAGCGTGACCCTTGTCAGGCTTAGCGGTCCGGCTATTTGTTGTATTGGGCCTGAGCCCATATGCGTATATTATGAACTAAGCCTAGTAAGCTTGGTGCTCATACTATACGTCATCAGTCGTCATGTCAGAATTTACCCTATAACACCTCATAACATAAACGCCTTCCCCAATAAAAGTTGTATAACACACAACAAAAAACGCCGCACTCACTCACAAAAAAAAACGTATAACACCATGCCAACCCAACCACATTTGTCCCTATAAAACAAACACACGGTGTTGTTTGGCGGCGTCATAGGGCAAAAAGGGCCCTATAGCGTGTGATGAACCACTGCACCGAGCACTCTTATGTTGGATTTGTGTAACGCTGTTTATGTATAAAACTTTATGCTTTTATTTCCGTTCAAAAAAATCTGTTTTATCTCCTTGACATTCAGAAAGTATATGCTATTAGTAGATAATTAGGCCCACGCCCAACTTGTGGGTTAGGGTCCATTAGAGTTTGCTTATGTTTTCACTCTATATATTGTGGCTCAATAATAAATCATACCTACGGGATTTTCTATCATTCAACATGGTATCAGAGACCAAACCCTAACTCTCCTCATTCCATCCATACCACCGATCTAGAAAAAAAAACCTCTAAAAATTCCATCGTTCCAACTTTCTTTTGTGTTCTTTTCCTTTATTCAACAAACAATATAATCAACTCTTTGTTAATTTGCAAAAAGAATCAAAGATGGGACCAACCTTTATCATGATCAAGCCTGATGGCGTCCAAAGAGACCAAGCTGTTGAGAGAAGGAAAAAGATTGGTTTGTGGCTTCGAGAAGGTGTTGCTAACTAGTAAAGCAGTCTTCGCCATGGATCTACGAATAAGTGTGTTTTTTTATTCCTATTTTAAGCATAGAGTTTTAAAAAAAGTTATGTTTTTGTTAATACAAATAATGTCCAAAAACATTATTTATATTTTTTGACCTCTCAATGTTTTGATAATAACAAAATGTGAAAACGTTTACGATAAAATTAAACGTTTATAAATTACTAATCATAAAATTCTATTTCTAGGATTAATCACTTAAGGTATGGATAAACAAATCATTAAACATGATTAGTGATCAAGAAAATAATTTTTCTTAAATCTTATACTTCCACAAAAATGTTTTTATAAAAACAAATTATTTATTCATTAAAAGAAATGTTTTATTAAAAACATAAATTTTGAATTTCAAATTTTCCCCCCAAAATGAAAGGTTTCATAACAGATACAACATTCACCACAAAAGAACAAAAAATAGAGCGGAGTCTAGCAGCGGCCCCCTTATATATAAGGGACCGCCGGGACCGCCGCCAGCAACGGTCATTTTTTGTCCCCTATAAATACTGGACCACCCCATTTCAAAAACAGACTTCTTTTTGTCAAAAATTCTATCAGATCTAGTTTTCTCTCTTCTTTCTTTCTTTCTAAAACACATATCTTGGTCACTAACATTCCTTGATTTTGTTTCAAGTGATGAATTCTTTCTTCCTCCCTTCTTCATCTTCTAATCAAGTGCAAGAGAAAAACAATCGTATTCTTCTACATACGAAAGTTATCAATTGATCTCTCTCTCTTTTTCTTCTCAAGATCACAAACTTCATTACATATGTTTTGTGTGTTTGTATAAATTGGATCGCGTTAGATCTAAGTGTTATTGTACATTGGTGGATTTGGATTGTGTGTCAATCCCGAAGAGTGTATATCTTATGATGTGTGAAGACTTTTGTGAAGTCCTAGATTGGTTCTACTAAGATTATGGACTCGACATCTATTTAAAATAAATATAAAAAAAAGCCTTAGGTGTTAAAAAATAATAAGCGACGTGTAAACATTTTCTCCACCTAAAGGGATCTTGTGACATATGAAATGCTCGAGTGGATACTCGGGAGTGAAGTAGAACGAAGAGTACTTCGTTGTCGAACCACTATGAATCTCGGTGTCTTGGTTTGATCTATCTTTTCCTTACATTTTACTTATTACTTGCATTGTTTGATAGTTTATTGTGAGTCATATTGAGGTTTGATTGACAATAACAACTCAATCAAACTATTTCATAAGCAAACTTTTAAAACGCTAATTAATCAGTAAAACTATTCAACCTCCCCCCCCCCCTTCTAGTTTTCTAACAATTGAGTATCAAGCAAGTCACTCAAGATTTTTAAATATTTTTGTATTGTAAGCTTGGATCGATCTATGGATTCCGACAAATATTTAGAAGGGCAATCTATGCAAAGTCCACCACTCTTTGAAAGCGATAGTTTTATTTTATTGGAAAAAATAGAGTCGAGACATAATGTTAAATCAAAAGATCTGATCTTTGGCAAGTTATTACCAATGGTGATTTTCAAACCAATTATTCCATAAATCCGGAAACCAACGTGATGAGGTTGTCCTTTTGAAAACAAACGATATCTTAAAAGAAGGCTTGCAAAAAAATAATGAAGCCAAAATGTTATATTACAATGCTTGCCCTAAGAAAAATATAACGAATTTTCATGTGTAATACGCAAAAGAAATTTGGATAAACCTTATTAATCACCCCATCAAGGTAATAGTCAAGTCAAAGATAATATATACCTTTTTGTCCAATCAATATAAATCAATTCGTTATTTCTGAAGACAAATTTTATATTTCTAAGATAATGTTTTTTGCTAGATTTAAACTATTATTACTATCTTAAAGCTTCTTATGAAGGTTATTCTAGTAAGAACTACGTAAGGAAGTTTTCTTAGGGCTCTACATCCTAAATGGAGAGCAAAGGTCACGACAATTGAAGAATCAAAAGACTTGACATCACTATCTCTTGATGAGCTCATTGGAAACCTCAAAGTACATGAGATGATCATCAAGAAAGATTCCGAAATAGTCAAAGCAAAAAGTTAAAAGGAAATCTCTTGCATTAAAGGCTAAGAAAGAATATCGTGACTAGAGTGTTTCAAAAAAGACTCCGATATGAAGACCGAAGATATTCATGTTGGTAAGAGACATTCAAGAAATTATTTAAGAAAGAGGTATATTCGTGATACAACTCGTAACGACAAAAAGACGTTTCCACAAAAAAAAAAGAAGCCTGATGACAGACCGGTAAAAATTGATAGGAAATGCTTTAGAGAATGCGCGCAGGAACATCTTTAAATGGAGAATGTCCAACCATCGAAAGACAAAAACCAAAAAGACTTTGTCGAGGTTCTTGGAGCGTTAGCGGTGAAGAAGATGATGAGAAGTCAAAGACTAAACATGTCTTTGTAAGCTCATGCATCAAGTGAGAATGTTCCGAATCCTCTACTTTAGTTTGAAAACTCACATTGATGATATAATTAGACAATGAATATGATAAATTATGCATAATGAGTCTAAAATAATCACTAAAAACAAAAGGCTAAAAGCCACTAGAAATAGCTTAGAAAATGAGCTTAGAGAACTAAAAGATAAATTATCCATATTCGAGAAAAACAATGGAGTTGATCTCGAATGTGAAATGTGTCATGTACTTAAAATTGAGAATGAAAAACTCAAATACTAATCTGTAACACCCCCAAATTGGGTCGCAGCGGAATATGAGTATTCAAGAGCGTTACATTATAGATCAATAGCACAAGACATGAGAACGACTCTAAAAGAGTCGTTTAAAATACGATACATTAGATTTATTGAAATTGTTTAATACAAAGCTTAACGGATTAAATTGTTCAACACTTGATAACAAAGATTTTAGATCATAACAATATCCCAACATGTAATGACTCCAAATCTCTAATGCATGACTCCCAAAAGACTATCCCAATGTATCCTTAGCACCTCGTGCCTCATTGACCTGAGAAAAACATGCTTAAAACGTCAACATAAAGTTGGTGAATTCATAGGTTTATGTAAAATGTAATGTAGGACCGTAAGATTTTCAAATGTATGATAATGCAACATATGCAAACATCACAAATGTAATTACGTTTCCCTAAGCTCATGACACTGAAGCTCGACATGTATGAATTGCAATATAAATTGCCTACATTGCCCGTGATGATGTTCTAACCCGCAACATCCGAATCCGACATGGTATACATCCGTTGGTTCACTCCGTGACACCAGTGAGAGCTACTCACCCGGATGGGGATGTCAACCCCAAATAGATCTATTTATAACATTCGCGCTCACACAAAGTAATTGATAGTTCATGATAATGGGGCTCAAAGGTCTATCGCTACTACAAACACTAATCAGATAATCATGTAACACTTAACGCCAATTTGTAAAACAAAGCATGTTTCTCACCCCAAAAGTTGTAAATCATTGATATAGTAAAACATGGGGCTATGAACTCACCTTGGTAAAGGTAGTGAATGAATCGACAAGCGAAACCTGAGTGCAACCTAATTAAACATAGGTCGTATAAGTACCATGTACTTTGAATAACTAATACCACATATAATTCTATATAGTTACATCACCACCTAAAAGTGTTTGTTTAATTTATAAAATTAAACAATTTGATTTGCATTTGTAAAATAAATGTTCATGAATCCGTATTGTGAAAATGTTAAAATTGTCCAACAATTATTCGTTTATGAAAAGTAATTGTTTTATCACTTTAGATAATAATTATAATAACATAAATAAGTATGTTTAATGATTTCACAAAATTGTGCACAAGTATAAAAAATAGGTGCATAAGGTTTTATAAACCTTATATATTTTTCGTTTCAATTTCGTTTTGCATATTCTTTATATCCGTGGTTTCGTATTTGAATGATATATTAAAATATCATATTTGTAAATATTAAGTTACTGATGAACAATAACATTTAATCCATTTAATAAATTATATAAAACTACTTTTATAAAATTAATTGTTGTAATATTAAAAATGTCGTAATTTATTCGTTTTACCTCCGTTTAATACGTTCTTATTGTATGAATATATGTTGCATGTCTCTTATTGGCGAGAACTTCCTTTTCATCAATAAAGACACCTTTTATGTTTTGGTTAGTTATGGGTATTGTTATGACACATTGTGTCTATACTTTACTTTATTGTATGCATTTTAGTATTCTTTATATAGACACCATTGTGTTGTGATGATATCCATTCTTGTTACGCCTTGCGTTTCCGCCTTGGCGGGGTGTGACATCACTGTCGTGAACAATAGCAGGTTTTTATAAAACTACTTTTATAAAGTTACTTTTGTTTATTTTATTACATAAACATGAAAAAGTCATAACAAATTCATTACCCATCGGTTTTTCAAGTTTTTTTTACCTTTTTATAATCCTTATACAATCTACTTTTACAGAAAAATATCAAATATTTAACTTAAATTCGAATTGTATTATTTTTATAACTTTCTTTTATAAAAATACTTTTATAATTGTAAATCTTATAAACATCATAACTCCTTCGTTATTTATCGGATTTTTAAGTTTCTTATTGATTTAGAAAGCTAATAATATTTATTATTTTATAAAATTATAAAATTTCTTCCCCATGTACTGTTTGCTACAGTAACTTAGAATAGTGTTTGTAATTTATTTTAAATAAACTTGTTTTAGGTATTATTAACTTACATAAATTATCACAAGTCCTCTAATTGATACAATTAACATCTTGTGTATATAATAAGTCCTCTATATCATAATATGTCCATATTGTCCAAGGAATAAAATCCAACATATTTATTTAATTATCTAAACCTTATAATTAAATAAATAGTTAATACTTGATAAATAATTACATGAATTACCCAACACTTGTAAATTCTTATTTTAAGCATATTGACATATTGTAAACATCATTTTAATTATGTCAAAATGAATTTCGTGTATATGTAGGCATATATTTTATTTTATAGCTTTATAAAATAAACCTAGGTGATGATTAACAATATAAAAATTATATAAATTATGAAATGAAATAAATGAATAGATTAGGGTCTTAGATAAACCTTAGATGAATGTAGGATGAATGATGATCAAGATTAAACCCAACCAAGAAAACCCTAATTGGAAAATTGGGTTTAGAAAACCCTAATTTCACAAAAACCCTAATTTAACTCCTTGCTTGTAATAACTCTTGATTAACCCAAACCAAGCTTCCAAGACACCTTGTATATGTAAAATAATAACCCTTGAACACTTGTACTAGCTTAGAAATCAAAAATACAAAGTATATGTGTGTGGGGAGAGTGAGCCGTGGGTATGTGTGTTCAAGAGAGAGTTTCTTGCTTTGGTTTCTTGTAAAATGATAAGTGTGTGTGTGTCCTTAACTTTATGCTCACTATATATAGGAAGACCTAAGCCTTAGATGCCACTCTTCTACAAGCTTGCCTGGTTTTGGTCTTCTTGTGTGTGTGTCTGGTTTTGCCAACAAAAAGAGGGGACAAACCCATTGTTTATTAGTTTAGGACATTGCTAAGACTTATTTAATATATTGAGTGAAGAGTTTGTTGTTTCCTTTTCCAACATAAGAACGTTACTAGTCATTTCATGATCTTATGGTTTCTTCTTCCATTTTGTGGTTAGCCGTGGGTTTTGACACCAAGAGGGGACAAAAGAAGTTTTTAAGGTATTAAGTACAATGCTAGGGTTAGGGACAAGTTTAGGTTTAGCTTTG
>BQNB010000989.1:0-26964 GCA_026074375.1 Tanacetum coccineum
TTGATCAGAAACACGCAAGATTTTCCGTGATATTTCAGGCAAGTTTGTCAGGTCCGGCTGTACAACAGCTTTGAACGTTGTACCCTGGGAAACAGATGGCGATTCTGTTTTAAGGGAAGTGTGTCCAACACGTGCCTCATTCCACGACCTTTTACTGCTTTCTTTATTTATCGTTCATAGTGTCTGTCTTCTGCTTCTACCCCATTCTGTCTGTTTTATTTTCTGTTAATTATTTATTAATTGTAATCTGATTTTATTTTAATAAAAGTGTAAATGTTTCTCTACATCGTGTTTCAAAGTTCAATCATCCTTGTTTAGCCTAGAGGTATATTTCTTTGTTCATCTTTTATTTAAGAGTCAAGTAATCCTTTTTGAATGCTAACATGACATACTGTAATAAAATCATCAGTCTAAGGTTGTGTCAATAGTTATGAATCACTTTATAACATTCGATATCTAAAACAAGCTGTATAGATGTTTTATATGATCATAAGATAATATTAAAGCATTAAGAAGTATTGAATTTTATCATGTATATTACTATAAGAACCTAAACTGAATCGAGCTTAGAAACTTATACGATTTGATAAGTCGATGAAGAAGATGCTTCAACAAGGTCACAAAAAAAAGACATATTTAGATGTAAGAATGTGAGTTATATATCTGCTCTAAATCTTGATGTCATATCTATCAGGTAATATGTTTAACATGAAGATGACATCTTAACTTGCATGGATTAGTGAAGATAGATGGTCATAAGATATAATTTATAATAAGGTCATAAAGTTAAATATCAGTTAGTGTATGTCACTAAACTTTCATGTACTTTTGATGTTTTAATATTAAATATGTAAACATTCAAAGGAAACTATTTGTTAATGTGTCATTCATTGTTTGAAAGTATAAAGATTGGTTAAATTAGATTCTTTAGTGGTAGTAAAATAAGAATTTATGGTACTGTTATTCTCTTTTAAAACTGAAGATTTAATTACAGATGATCATTATCATCCTTGTTATTTTTCACACATTTCGTAAACAAACGTTCGTCTTTAATAAGTCAATCTTCGCATTTTTACAACCAAGTCTAAGTATCTTGAAAGTCTCTAAGCATGTAATGGTGTGTTTGCCTTCAACAATCTTAATAAAAGAACATTTTGACCAATCCCATATTCATATTGGTTAAAGAGTTTTCATAAGTTTTGAGTTAAAACAAATGTACAAGTTTAATTAGTAAGGTGACGGATGACTAAATCCTTAAAAATTTCTTAATAAACTTGAAAAAGAATATTATTGATTCATGAAATATTATACGAATGAAATAAAATAGTATTCGGTTATGTATGTAACTAGGTAATAAATAATTCCCTAATTCATGTAGATTATCTAAAGAAGGAGTAAGTCGAGTTTTTGGGTACGCATTGATTTGCTTTTAAGGTACGGATATTCTTAATACCTACTTCTCTTTACTATGATTATGATTTATGCGTTGCTACATTCATTCTGTTATTCGTACATATATTCTACTATTTCTTTTAAGGATTCCTATGACATTCGATCCATATTACGAGCCTTTAAGATTCTTACATATGTTCCCTAGCCTTTGATTCATTATCCTTTTGCTACCTATTTGATTATTTCATGACCTCTGTGTTTAAGAAACGCATTTTATAAAAATGACGAATTGTGAAAATCTTTTTGAAATATACTGATAGTCAGTTTTTATACACAATAAAATATACTAATAATATAACCAAAAGAGCAATTAAGAACTTTCCTAAAGTCTCCTTTAAGAAAAGCTCACTCTAAAAGATATATATATATAATATATAATACGTATATTTAACCGGGAAGTATGATCACCCGGGTCGTTTCCCCAACGACTTGTGAAATTGAAACCACGTTTTAGCTCGGATTATGATTTGAATGAGAGAAAAGATATTTTTGAGTATCTATAACTACTAAATAAAAGCAATAATTAAAATGAACAATTAAAAGCAATTAAACACTTAAACAATTAACGGGAAACAAATAAAACGCGACAATTAAGCAAATAAGACAAAATTAAACTTTAAAATTGCAAACTAAATTTCTAAACCTAAATTAGGACAAAAGAAAATTTTAAGAAAAAGAAAAATATTTTTTTTATTATTTTTGAATTTATTATGAATTTAAATCTATTTAAATTTAATTAAATCCTAAAAAAATAGCAAATTAAGTCCTAAAAATTGAGAAAAATGATTTTTAAACTAAGAAAAATCTAAAATAACATAAAAAACTCAGAAAACTATTTTAAACTATTTTTAAAATTAAAATCCTATTTTTAAAATTAAAATAAAAGCTTAAAAATGAAAATTAAATTCTAAAAGTATTGAAAATGATTTTTCTGGATGTAAACCTAAAAGTACTTTTTATAAAACTAAAAACAATTTTTTGAATTTTTATAAAACTTTTTTCTATTTTTTATGAATTTTCTAAAATTTAAACTTTCAAAAAATGATTAAAATTAATCTACTAAATGAAAAAATGTGAAAAATTCAGAGAAAATCCTAAATGCTACAAAGAACAAGTGAAAAATAAAACTAAGATTCCAGCTTAAAGAATAAGCCCTAGAATAAGCTTAATAAGCTACGACTTATGTTTAAGAAAAAGAAAAGAAAACGTGTATAAAACAAATGTGCATCAATAGCTCAACGGATGAGCTATTGTAGCACAAGTGTTAAGTTGTGTGTGTTGTGTGTGGGAGGTCACGGGTTCAAGTCTGGCAACACCCTTTTTTGCTATTTTTTTTTGAAAATCAAAAGCTCAAACATGTAGAGGACACTTTTCTAACCAACTTTAATAAAAGAAGCTTAAGCTGAAAATCAAAATTAAGCTCATAAAGAGCTTATGAAAGCTGTTGTTTCAGTAAGTGAGCTTTTAAGCTCACTTTTGCTTGTTTTTACTAAAAGCCTTGCACAAGCTTCAATTTTAGCTCAAATTCACAAAGCTCAAATTAAGCTCAAATTGCAAACTAAAAGCTGATCTAGAATCCTAATAATGCCTACTAAATGGAAAGCAACTTAAACCACTAACACTTAAACCTAGCTGAAATTGAAAATCTAAAAGCTAAACTCAGGCCACAAACACAAAGAGCTCAAATCATTTATGCTCAAAAGCTCAATAAGCCAATTCAAAGCTAAGCTTTTGAAGATAAGCTACAAAGAATCCCTAATGAAACCCCTACCTATTCAGTTTTTCAAATAAGTAACTACAATTAAGCCCCCCCCCCCTAAAAAAACACTGAAAAAGTTTATTTAGTACTACTAATTTTTGGCTATTTGGCTTCTCTATTACTTTGAAAGCAAATTAAATTCTAAAAATGATCTTGGAAATATAAGAACAGGGATTATCTAACTTTAACTATATAATGAGAAAACAAGTTTAAAACTAAATTAACTTATATGAAATCTAAACACCTACTGAATTTAAAAGCTAAAATCCTAAAAACACTAGCTTAAATGAAAGATAAAAAAGACAGCAGTACTAACCTCAGTTAGTACTGCTGATGCAATTTGATAAGAAGTAAAACACAAATGCAGGTTACCTTAGTGGTTATACCTGCATTACACACTCAAAGTGAGTGTGTTTGAACACAATTCAATCACAAACAAAGCTATAATAACTTGGATCAAAATTTTAGCAAGCAAAGAAAAGTGAAAAAGTCCCATGGTGCTTAAATAGATACAATAAGCCAAAAAGTAATTTTAAGATCAAACTAATCCTAAAAACCTGCTAAAATCTTAATTAATAATGAAGATCAAACTCACAAAAGAAAATTTTCAAAGTTATGTTGACTTTTGAAGGTCAAACAAGACTAAACCAAACACCCCTTAAGAACTATGACAGATTAAGATGAGCTTATTAATTTGAAATCTATTTAACAAGACCTAATTCCCAGACATCCAACAACTTATAACAAGCTTAACAAGCATAGATCAATAATCAATTAAGCTAGAACTTAAAATCTAAAAGCTAAACTACTATTTTTGGTTTTTTATGGTTTTAGGACAAAAATGAAGAAAAACAATGATCTAAACTATACTAACTAAATTCATATTACTAAGAAGCATAAGTAGATTAAATCAAACACAAATTAACTCTAGATAAGCACACAAGTAAGACTAATAAGCAAATAATGAACACTAGTTAAGCAAAATAAGCATAATTAATAAGCAACTAAGCAAGCATTAGACTAGAAATTAAAAGACAAAAGAATTTAAATGAAAACTTACAAGTTGCTTCAGCTAAACAGAAGCTAAATTTAATTAAGCAGCTACAAGCTCTAGCTTATCCTTATGGATAAGCTAGTAGAGTCCATGTGAGCCCTTCCATGATTGGCTCACCTTCCACAAGCTTTTAAGTCCAAATAACAAAGGTAATTAGCTGATTTTAGGATTTAAGTAATGTTAAGACCTTTATAAGCTCAAATCCAAGCTTATAGACTTGGATGAGCTAATGTGAGCTTATGGAAGCTTATCAAGAGTAAAATGAGAGTAGAAACTTTAAGACAAATTAGGTAAATGAGATGTAAACTAAAATTTGATTGTATTAAGCTGAAATTTAGTACAAGACTTTGAAAATGGAAATGGACAGATTACAAAACTAATTAAGCTAAAATTAAGCTAAACTAAAGCTAAAAAACTAGGTGCTTGTGTGTGTGAGAGTGTGGGCTATTTATAGCCTGCAGCTGAAGGTTCTAGCCCCTTGCCTTCTTCCCACGCTCCATTTAATCATATCCGTACAATCTCACAATGATTGGAGAGTAATTGATGGCCGTTGGATCACAAATGAACTCACACGGATTGCCAGCGTGGCAATCCGTGATAGAGACATTTATGCTTGTTGTGTGAGTGATTCTAGAGTAAAAATCATCATCTCTTGTGCTTCTTTGAGTCTAAGTGGCATTAGTGAGCCAATGAGGATGCTTGATTTGACTAACTTGTCCTTGCCATCTTGTTGTTCTTCACTTGAATAGTCTAAATCACCCTTTAATTAAGAAAAGCCCCTTCGTTTTGACCCTTTGGTTAATTGTGGGAGACGATGAACAGTAAACTGTTCTTGGCGCCCTTTTTACATTTTAACTGAATTGGGTAAACGGGTAGGGTGAGTTTGGGCATATTGCAATATTAGCCCTTGTCTTTGTAAAATGTAAATGTAATACACACCAAGTGTATAACAACTTCCCAACTTGGCATCTTTGGCCCCTGGAGTTTATTAAAAGGGAAATAGGCTTAGGATTTTTAGGCTTTTGTTTTGGGCTTTGGATCCAGGTAGGTTTTTTTATATGTTTAGGGCCCATTAAGCCTTAGGGATCATTATTGTAACTTTTGAAAACTTGAGGGATTGTTTGGTAACTTTGGAGTCTTTGTCTTCTAGTGTTGACTTTGACTTTTTGACCAAAGTTGACTGAGGGTTGACTTTTCGTTATTCGTACATATATTTTATCATTTATTTTAAGGATTCCTATGACATTTGATCCGTATTACGAGCCTTTAAGATTCTTACATATGTTCCCTAGCCTTTGATTCATTATCCGTTTGCTACCTATTTGATTATTTCATGACCTCTTTGTTTAAGAAACGCATTTTATAAAGATGATGAGTTGTGAAAATCTTTTTGAAATATACCTAGATAATGTTTTGGGAAACCTATGTTTAAAATGATTTTTAAGAATATGGTGCGATACCGCCTTTATATGAATGTCTCTTGATTTTTACAAAAACTATGTTTACAAATGATTTTTCGTTATAATAATGGTTTTTAGTTGGTTCTCTCGGTTACTTCGATATGTTATATTAGCCCTTTGTTTTGTTCCCATGCATGAGCTATAACTAGCTATGGAGGTACCATAGCCGCGTCATTGAGGCACCAATGACGTGACACTGTCTGTGACGGTGTGATCAGTCCATCACGTCCCTATTTGTTTTGTGTGCTCTATTATGCACTTGGCCATATATGATTTGATTTGAATTGTAGGGGGCGTATGGATGCATCCTAGGTACTTTGTTCAGATCAGTTTTGGTGCATGTCTTAGTGTGGTGCTAACACACCCCATCGCATATTGGTTTCGGTACACGTGGAGATTGCAACTCTCTTGTACAACTTGCTATATATATAAATATTTGGTCTAAGCATGTTGTATGTTTTAGACATTTGTTTTGAGCTTGTGGGGCATTTCTATACGTTTTATTTCACTTAGGTATTTCTATATGTTTTGTCTGGCTATCTGTTCGTTCTACTCTTCTGATATATGAAATCATTTTTACCAGGTTATAGTAATTCCATTCCGTTTATTTTTGCATATTTGATTTATCTGTTTTGTATATCTGTTTTTTTCTATATATCTGTTCATTGAGCCTTTAACTCAGCCGCATTTTTTTCTTCGCGATAGGTAATAAGAAGGAAGTTAGGTTATGAGTGAAGAGTGCGTAGGAGCTTATACTAGACCATCTTGAAGGACTAGCATACCAGATCTATACTGGAATTTGTTTAGCTAAGGGATTTCAGACTTAATGTTCATTTGGGAATTTTTTCCAAACCATTGTATTAGTAAGTCTTCCTCTTGCATTTGTTGTGATGCCATAAGTGTGACATTTGACCTATTCTCGGGTGGGGTGTTACAGTTATGGTATCAGATCTCTAGGTTCGTCCTGTAGAACTTAGATTATGACTTGTGAGGATTGGGTAGACATTTACGCTTCATCGCATTCTTTTGAATTTTGATCTTAATCTCTCACTTGACTTTTTTGACTCGTTTGTTACTCATTTCGTCCGTTCTATAAACGCTTTCATCCGTTCTGGGAGTTCTTATATGTACGATCCTTATGTGTTTATTTTATTTGGCACTAGTTCGACGCATTCTGCGGTAATTCTTACATTTGCTAAACATCTTAAAGTTCCATCTCACTCTTAAAGTTCCATCTACACTACTGTATCACGCCTTATTTATATCTACGCCTATGGAAATATTATGGTTATTAGTCATGAGGTTAGGCGTTGTCCATTACGTGTTGGTGATAATTTGCGTCTTACTAATTTGCTTCCTTTAGAAATGAGCGACTTTGATATTATTCTTGGTATGGATTGGCTGACTGAGCATCAAGCCTCCATCGATTGTCATACGAAACATGCCATTTTGGCAATTTAGACAATCCTGAATTCATTAACCAAGGTTCTCGACCTGGTAAACCCATTAAAATCATCTCTGCTCTTAAAGCTCGAATGGTAATTTCCTACGGTTGTGAAGGGTTTGTCGCATCAATTAAAGATATTTCATTGGAGGGACCTCGCCTTGAGAGCCATCTAGTAGTTCAAAATTTTCCTGACGTATTTCCTGATGAACTGCCAGGATTACCACCTGAACATGAAGTTGAATTCACTATTGAGTTGATTCCTAGTGCTGAACCTATTTCTAAAGCTCCGTACAGAATGGCGCCAGTTAAATTGAAAGAACTTAAAGATCAAATTCAAGAACTTCTCGAACGTGGTTTTATTCGACCGAGTGTATCTCTGTGGGACGTACCAGTTTTATTTGTGAAAAAGAATGATGGAAGCATGAGGTTGTGTATTGATTATAGGGAGCTGAATCGTATTACTGTTAGAAACAGATATCCACTATCGTGAATCGATGATTTGTTTGATCAACTTTAGGGTGTAAAGTTTTTCTCAAAGATTGATATGAGGTCAGGTTATCATCAACCCCGTGTAAAGGAGCAAAAAGTTTCCAAAACAGCCTTTCGCACTCGTTACGGTCATTATGAGTTTTTTGTGATGCCGTTCAGATTGACCAATGCTCTGGCTGTTTTTATGGACTTGATGAACCGTGTCTTTCTTGAGTACTTGGACAGATTTTTCATAGTGCTCATTGATGACATTTTGGTGTATTCAAAGACAAGGGAGGAGCATAAAGACCATCTTTGTATTCTATTAGAAATCTTGCGTCAAAAGAAGCTTTATGCGAAATTCTTGAAGTGTGACTTTTGGTTGGGGAAAGTTGCGTTCTTGGGTCATATTGTATCAGCTGATGGTATTACTATAGATCCTGCTAAGGTTGAGACTATCACTAAATGGCCAAGGCCAACAATGGTGACTAAAGTTAGAAGCTTTTTGGGGCTTGCAGGGTATTATAGAAGACTTGTGGAAGGGTTTACACTTCTTGATTTACCTTTGATGAAACATATGCGAAAAGGAGAAAAGATTGTTTGGAATGAAGAGCGAGAGAAAAGTTTTGAAAAGCTAAAAAGGAGATTAGTTTCTTCTCCTGTACTTACTCTTCCTTCTAGAACAGGTGGATACCATATTAATAGAGATGCATCAAAGAAAGGCTTTGTTTGCTTTCTTATGAAACATGGTAAAGTTATTGCTTATGCGTTGAGGCAACTGGAACCATATGAGTTAAATTATCCGACACATAACTTAGAGTTAATAGCAGTAGTCTTTGCACTTAAGATTTGAAGACATTATTTATATGAGGAAACTTGTGATGTCTTCACCGATCATAAAAGCCTAAATATATTTTTACTCATAAAGAGTTAAATATAAGACAAAGGCATTGATTGGAACTTCTTAAAGATTATGACACATGTATCTAGTATCTACCTAGCAAGGCTAATTTGAAAGCGGACGTACTTAGTAGAAAGAACTTTGGAATTATGGCTTGTCTTAAAATTCAACCCGAGATTATCAAAGATTTAGAGCTCATGGAAGTTGAGTTAGTTGTTTGTGGTTCTGAAGGTTATATAGCAAGCCTTAAGATTAAACATAACCTTATATTGTGAATCAAAGAAGCTCAAAAAGATGATGGTGAATTATGGGTTGTGTTACAAAATTTAAAATAGGGTAAGCAGGCAGAATTTTAGGTGGACGATCATGGTGTGATATGGTACGGTAATAGATTATGTTCTTCTAACAATTCCTCTCTTCGAGAAGATGTTCTGACTAAGGCACAAAATTCTCCTTTCTCTATTCATCCTGGCTATATCAAGATGTATAGAGACTTGAGGCAAAATTTCTGGTGGAATGATATGAAACAAGATATGGCTAGATTTGTGGCGGAGTGTTTAACGTGCCAACAAGTTAAAATCGAACATAAACATATTAGTGGTCTTCTTCAGCCTCTAGATATTCTGACCTGGAAGTGGGATCAAATCTCAGTGGACTTTGTAACGAGGTTGCCTCACACATTTAAGAAGAATAATGCAATTTGGGTTATGGTTGATCGCTTAACTAAGCCAGCTCACTTTTTACCCATTCAGATAGGGTACTCGGTTAGCAAGTTGGCAGAGATCTTTCAGCAAGAGATTATCCGGTTACATGACACGCTTGCATCAATCGTGTCAGATAGGGATTCGTGTTTCACGTCACATTTTTGAAAGGTATTTGGAATTCTTTAGGAATGAGACTTTTGTTTAGTACTGCTTTTCACCCTTAGACTGATGGTCAGACTGAACAAACTATTAAGACTCTAGAAGATATGTTCAGATAGTGCGTTTTGGATCGTACTAGAAATTAGGATGAGTAATTGTGTTGAGTTGAGTTTGCTTACAATAATAGTTGGCATGAAAGTATCAAAGGGGTTTTCTTTTAAGATTTATATGACCGAAAGTATAAAACGACTATTTGTTTGTAATATTAGTAAGCAATTAAGAGATAGTAGCATGAGATATAAGTTAAGATTATTTTGGTTATGACTTGAGATAGAGTATGATAACAATAAAGGCATGTTTATGTGATGCCATTATTATGACGTCTGGCCAACGTGATAATAATTACATGACATAACGTAAACTTATCGGAGTCATAGGATGTCTCGAGGAATTTTTTTTAGAACACTCATAATGAAGTTGGAAAGCCTGATATAGAAGGTTTGGAATTGGTTGAGGTAACGAAAAAGGAAAAGTTGCCATTGCTAAAGAAAATCTTAAGGAAGATCGATCACGACAAAAGAGTTATGTCGATCGTCATCTAAGAGCCTTGGAATTTAAAATCAAGAATTGTGTGTTTCTTAAGGTATCTACATGTAGGGGCGTTTGAAGTTTTGGTTTAAAAGGGAAATTAAGTCCGTGATTCATTGGTCTGTTTGAAATCTTAGATAGAGTTGGTGATGTTTCATATCATTTGGCATTACCACCACAATTTCTCGCATTCTTAATGTGTTTCATCTATCTCTTTTGAGAGGTTACAACTATCATCCGTTGCATGTTGTTTCGTATCTGTTAGATAAAGATTTCTGCAAGAGTTATCTTTTGTTAAGGAGCCTAAGGCTATTTTAGATCATTAAGGGCGAGTCATGAGAAATAAAACCTTTCGTTTTGTTAAAGTTATTTAGAAGAATTATCCTGAGAATGTGTCTACTTGGGAAACCAAAGAAATGATGTGGACTAATTATCTACATTTTTTTGTAATTTGGTACGTTTTCGTTTAAAAGTTGATACTAATTTCGAGGCCGAAATTTTCTTTTTAGAGGGAAAGAATTATAACACCCGAAATTTTCAAATATGTAACTTACCTATACAATTATTCTCATCAACTTACAGTCAAATTCATTTACTATGCTCGAGTATTTTACTTACTTTTATTATATACATTCATTTTCAGTCAGAGTATCAAGCAGAAATAAGAAATCTGACGTATCTAAAGACAAGTGTGGAGAATCACATAATATTAGATGTTCTATTCTTATTATAACACCCACTACTTTTCAAAACCTAACCCACTACATAAAATAATACAAAGTGAGAACACCCACCCACCAGACACCATGCATTTTTAAAAGTTGATAAAGATAAATGGACCATAAGAAATCCACAATATTCGGCTCACTAACCCTATTATTTTCACTTCATGATTTTAAAATAAAACATGTGAAAAAGAAAAGGCCAAGTCAAAAGCATATCCATGATTCGCTTATTTATGTTTATGTTACCCAACTCATTATTGAAGAGAACAACTCATCAATACTATCCTAGGCTAAATCATAACTCATAAGTATGTTATCATTAACAGTTCCATACAAAAAAACGTACGCAAGATTATAGGGCTTAAGAGCATAAGTTTTAGGCTCATGTTTTTTTTTGGAACATGTGAACATTTTATTAATTAACAAAGAAGATATTACAAATATGAGAAAAGAAACAGACATGCTTGTACTTTTTAATTTAAAACCAAGAAACATCACTTAACCAATGCTAAATCTTAGACAATTACAAAATTTCTCGGACAAAAACAGAGCTTTCACCTCTGACTTTTCGCAGCAAAATCAGAGGAATGACAGACAAATCATCTGACCTCCATGTTCACCTTAAGTTCCAATATCATATCCCCACAATTACATTTCCACACCTCAAGTCAGCCTATACCATTCAACCAATCCACAATGGAAAAGGCTAAACAAGAGGAGGGCATCATTGTGAAGGATATAGCCCCATTCACAATACATGTAGGGCTCTTCCAACCTAGCTACATTTCCAATAAATCTACTATCAAGCACAATAGCATCTACATCATCACTATAGATTATGACAACAGAATAGGTGGCATCACTAGGCTAGAAACACATACCCACATGTATATCCATCCTAACCTCCAAACAACAATGATAAAATTAAAACCAGAAGCAACTGTTCCAACCAATATCATGCACCAGATCATTTACCCTTCACACTTCTAGCAGCCTACCTTATGGTACATTATCCTGTGCAAAAAACAATTGCACCCAAACATAAGTAGTTAGACCCTCCCAAGGCCAATCTAACTCACTTAAAGGGGAAAAAATGGTACATTTACCGAGGATAACTCCAAGGTATAAGGCTCTAGACAGTGTAATGATCTTTAATCTTAGTCAAATCTCATAAATTAGAGAGATAGACAGACAATGCATACTCAAAAGGACCAATACTCCTTGACCCAAACACCTTTTAAGATCAAGTTGTAGCCATAAGAGCTTCTGCAAGTATAGAAGCTATAAGCCTTTCCTTCTCCCACTTTAAGTTCCATTGTTATGCCATAGTCAGTACTTCAGAGGACTTCTTTACTTTAATGGATTTCAACATATCAATAATGTTATCAATAATGATCCTGCTAACATCTTTATCAGAATTTGAGACATTTTGAAAAGATCTTCTGTTCCTTTCTCTCCAAACATTATAAACAGCTGAAGATATGATGAATTTATCCATAATTTGCCAAATACTGTTCTTTTGTTTGATAGTTGTTATGTGATTCACTGCATCATTCAAGTTATTGCAGTCTTTTAATCTTCTTCCCTTAATTTTCATCTTTTCAAACACTTTTTTTGAAAAGTTGTAGTCAAAGAAGAGGTAACTGTGAGAGTCTTGACAAACTTTACATAAGGGGCAAGTAAGACTTCCATCTTAAACCCACACCATTCTATCTTGAGTAAGAAGCTTCTTTTGGACTGCCGTCCATAGAATTATGGCTTGTTTGGGATTACATTGTGAAAACCATATAACTTGACATCAGTTCACTTTAGGCCATGACTCTCTTAGTGTCAACCAAGTATTATGAGTAGTATATTCCACAATCTTATTTCCTTCACTAATCCAGCCTGCTTTATCTTTTCCAAGGGATAATCTAGGAACTTTAATTTGACATAGTTCAGGAAATTTAATACTCCATTCATCTGCCCATTTCCATTTGCCACTTTAATAGCATCAGCTAAGCAAGTTTCATTACTCATCCTTACATCATAAATGTCCCTATTATTGATGATTTTATCCAAAAGGCCTTGATCACACCATTTATCATGCCATATAGATATAGATTTTCCATCACCAATTCTGAATCTTACATATGGCTTGATCTTATCTCTAATCCTTATAAGTTCCTTCCACCCATGACTGTCATTACTCTCAATGTCAGCCTCCCATATACTTTTCCCTTTCAGCTTTACTGTATTGACTCATTTGACCCATAGAGATTCTTTTTTGTCTATAAGCTTCCACAGCTAAGACATTAACAACACTTCATTCCATTTATGCATAGGCTTGAATCCACCTCCTTAATCTTTGGGCCTACACACATATTTCCAAGCAACTTTTGTCTTACCTCTAGTAGACCCACCAGGATAACAAAGGAAACTTTTAAAGAGCTTTTTAATTTCATTAGTGACAGCAATAGGAAGCATATAAACAGATGCCCAATATTGATGCATTGCAGATAGTACAGAAGCAATAAGCTGAATCCTCTCAGCATAAGAGAGAAACTTATTCCTCCAGCAATTTATCATATTCCTCACACTGTCAATTAAGCTTTGACAGTCCTTCACCCCTAGCCTTTTAGCTAAAAGAGGAACACCCAAGTACTTAATAGGTAGTTTACCACATTTGAAGGGCAATATCTGAAGCATTTCTTCTTTTAAAGATTCACTGATGCTTCCAAAGAATATAGTGCTCTTACTAAGATTTGGAAATAAGCCAGATACTCCACTGAAATCATCTAAAGACTTTTTCACCACTTTTAGAGATTCAGTATCACCATTACAAAGAATCATAAGGTCATCTGCAAAGCACATATGAGTCAACTTAAGCTCCTTGCATCCATAGTGATATTTAAACTTACCACTCTCACTTATGTTCTTTATCATAATCATATTAAAGGCCTTTATAACTAGAGTGAATAAGTAAGGGGAAATAGGATCTCCTTGTCTAAGACCTCTTCCACCTTTGAAGAACCTATTTACTTCTCCATTAACACATATAGAAAAAGAGGCTGAAGTGATGCATGTCATAATCCAATTCACCATTGTTTCATGAAAACCCACCATGAGCATTACTTCTTTTAGGAAATCCCAGCTAATTGTATCATATGCCTTATGGATATCAATCTTTATAGCATACCTTTTTGCCCTATTCTTTCTGTTGTATCCCTTCAGTAGTTCTTGAGTAATTAGAATTTTTTCTTGAATATGCCTTTCAGGGATGAAAGCACTTTGATTAAGGCTTACTACTTTACTCAAGCCATTCTTAATTCTATTGGTAAGAATCTTACTAATGCACTTATAAAGACATTACAACAAGCTATAGGTCTAAAATCAGAAACCTTGTTAGGAGTATCCATTTTAGGCACCAAGGCTATTAGAGTTGCATTAATCTCACCAAGGATTTTCCCTGAATTGAAGAATTCTTTCACAGCCAAACATATATCATTCCCAACAATTCCTCATGCCTTTTTGAAGAAACAAGAAGTAAAACCACCAGGGCCAACAGCTTTAGAAGAGTTAATATCAAACAAGGCTTCTTTAATTTCCTCATCACTGGTTTCAATGATCATATCCAAAGCTTCTGCTTCTGAAAGCTTAAGCTTGACAATATCACCCATTGAATGCAGAGGAGAAACATGGAAGGTAGTCCCAAGGAAGTTTTGAAAATGCTTAACAAATTGATCATTTACAAGTTTACCTTCTACTCTACTTTCATTTTCACAACAAATACTTTCAATTCTACTTTTATTCTTTCTTGCCTTAATAATGTTATGAAAATAAGCAGAATTTTTATCACCTTCTCTTAACCATTTAACTTTAGCTTTTTGATGCAAAAGTTTAAGCTCCTCTTCTGCAGCTTTGGTGTAATCATTTAACAAATTCACTGCAGCTTGTTTCTTGGCTAAGTTAAAGGGATCAGAATCCACTTTGTCATGGGCTTCATTTAACTTCTCCTTCAAAATATTAGTTCTATCAAAAATATTTCCATTTTGCCAATTCAGATTATTCAAGGGCTTTTTTAAGAGCTTAAGCCTTTGAACAACCTTATACATATGACATCCTCTTATTTCATGTCTCCAACCTTCCTTAACAATATCCAAAAACTCTTCTTTATCAGCAACATAATTGGCAAATCTAAAGGATTTCTTCTTCTTAGGGATCCCTTTTGGAATAGACATAATGGCTGAACTGTGATAAGATACTAGATAGGGAAGAAAGACACCATTAGCTTTATCAAGTTGCTGAATAAAGCTATCATTGATCATTATTATGTCTAGTTTCTTTAATGTGTTACACAGAGGATTTTTTAGTGACTTTGTCCAAGTAAATTGAAATCCAGTGCTACATAAATCCTCCACCCAATCTTGTTCACAGCATCATAAAACTCATTCATGTCAATAGTCATACAAGAAGGCCCATTAGAATGTTCTGCAGGCTTTAGAGTAACATTGAAGTCCCCCATAATGACCCAAGCTTTATTGTTCACTATACTTCTATGCAGGTTTAAGGCATTCCATAGCTCTCTTCTTTCTGCACCAGAATTAGAGGCATAGACAAAACTAACAAACATTTTTACTTTAGTTTTGATGACTTCCACTAAGGACAAAATCACTTGCTTATAATTTTGCACCATCATGACATTAATTCATCAGCATTCCACCCTACCACAATCCTACAACAGGTAGGACTATGGACAATATTTGACAACCAATTCCATCTACCAAAAACATATTCACAAGCCTTGCTGATGGTTTTGGTTTTTAAATAAATTTCTAAAATAGCACATATCTGAATTTTTTTCATCAGCAATAAACTTCCTTATCTCCTTTTGCTTCAATTCTTTACACATTCCTCTGATATTCCAAGCTGCAATTTTCAAATCCATTTGGAAACTATGTACAACCATCCTTTTCCACTCCTTTACCACTCCTATTCTCCACTATCTCATTAGCAGTAAAACTTTGAGTAGCCTGATCATCAATATCATACACATCTTCTTCATCACTCATCTTTACATCCTTCCTTTCTATTGCTTCCTATTTATATTTAAAATAGTTAATCATATCATAGCTCCAGTTCTTTGTTTCTTCACAAGTGGGTTGCAACTTCTTTTTGATGAACTCATCCACAATAAGTCTTTTATCAATGAAGGGATCCTTATCATTATGATTCTCTTCTTCTGATAACACAACATATTTATTAGCACTCTTCCTTAATTCTTTTACATTTTCTTTCCCCACATTCCATGCTTTGGGAGGAGTTCTAACACCAGGGTTACCCACTTCATTATCTTGTTTTTTCTGTTTGTTAACTACTGGCTTCACCATTGGTTCCTTGGGTCTAAATTCCATATTCACACCAGATGGCTGTTTTTTGAATCCCTGACTATCATTATTCCACACTTTCTTAATACCATTATGATTCTTCTTATGCCTGACTTCAACAAAACCTTCTTGATTTGCAGTTCTAGGTTTCCCTACTCTTATGTTGTTGCTAGGAGCAAGTTTAGGCTTAGCATCACATCTCATCACTGAATGGCCAAACACCTTACAATGACTGCATCTATCAGGTTTCCAGGTATACTCCACTCTGACCCATTTAGTACTCTTTACCTTCTTCATCTCATCCACATAATTGACTTCAATTTTATCAATGAATTCATCTTCAACTCTTATTTTAATTAGTACTCTTGCATACCCCAATCTTCCTGTACCTGTCTTGCATATATCAGTTGTTATTTGATCCATCTTAATGGGTCTCCCCAGCCTACTAGCTAAGGCACTAATTCCCCTTACACTCCATGCTTCAAGGGGGACATTAAGTAACCTTATCCAAATAGGGATTTTACAAGGGGACTCCTTTGTTATAACAGTTTCAGGATCCCATTTTTGTACCAACAAAGGTTTACCATTCACTAACCATAGACTCTGATCTATTACATAGTTCATTCCCTCCTCATGTTTGAATTTAAAGTAGCACATACCCTCTGCATCAACTACACTATCCTTAAGTCCAAATCTCCCCCACATTCTTCTAGTGTTATACTTAAGTTCATTAACTCCCACCTTATACCCAACAAAATAACCACATACAGTAAATTTCCATTTTTCACTTCCTTTCTTGATTATCTCTTTATCAAACACAACAACTTTTTCACCATTCTCTTTCATACTCGTAGGAATGAGAAACAGTTCATTATCCTTATCATTTATCCCACTAGAAAGTTTGTTTGCATATGATTTCTTCCTAATCCCATTATTACTATTTTCCTGATCTACAGCATTACAATCAGGTGTGACATTGACATCTTTTGGAAAATCAGTAATAGTATCAGGAATACCAGTATTGACAGGATTAGGCTTCACAGGGATCCTTCTCTCACAATCAGACACATTACTTTCATCACCTTCCTTTTGCCCCTTTCTGCTATCCTCTGATCCAAACACTCCTTCAACCTTACTCATGTCATTTTCCTTACTATCCTCCTCGACATTATTCTTCATTATTCCAGGCACTCCAGAATTCTTACTAACCGCTTCATCACCACCTTCAATCCCATCCTTAACCTCATCCACGTTGTTTTCCCCTTTTTTCCCAATTTTATCAACAATTTCATCAGGCCTAACCCTAAATGCCTCAAGTTCATCAAAATCGTTAGAATCATCACGTTTCTGACTTACGTTCCCCATTATATGATCGTTGAACTTGTTCGGAAGTTTAGGCTTTTGTTAGATTGCCTATTCTTGTTATTTTTGCTATTAGACATTTTGGCGGGAAAATTCGATTCAATCAAACAGTAGAATTTTGAAAAAATCACTAAAATTCAAATAAAAAACTGCTAATACTATGTAATCATCATTTCTGAGTTGAATTGTCAACTCAAAATTGAAAATTAGGCATGATCTAATCGTCAATAAGAGGAAATGGATGGTATTTTAATGGAGTAATTTGGCGGTAAAATCAGTTAGAAGAGAGAAAATTCTGTCTTTTAGTTATGATGTGTTTGTTAGCCTGAAATACTTATTTCCTTTTTTAGGCTCATGTTCAACAATACTCAAGAGTGTGTCGCTTAAGTTTGGGTTCACGTTGGTATTTCTGATGATCTTGGTCCATGTTCGTGTCCAGAACTTCGATTTCGTTTAGGCTGTTTGAGTTTGGATTGAGGTTCGCGTGATTAAGTTTCGGTTCGTACATAGGTTATCGGTTCGTCATTCGTACGCTTAGGTGATCGTGTACATTCGGGTTTTCAATTCGGTTGTGCGTGTCTCGTTAACATCTAGTGTACGTGTTGTGTTTCCTAGTTCGATCATCCTTGTTTAGCCTAGAGGTATATTTCTTTGTTCATCTTTTATTTGAGAGTCAAGTAATCCTTCTTGAATGCTAACATGACATACTGTAATAAAATCATCAGTCTAAGGTTGTGTCAATAGTTATGAATCACTTTATAACATTTGATATCTAAAACAAGCTGTATAGATGTTTTATATGATCATAAGATAATATTAAAGCATTAAGAAGTATTGAATTTTATCATGTATATTACTATAAGAACCTAAACTGAATCAAGCTTAGAAACCTATACGATTTGATAAGTCGATGAAGAAGATGCTTCAACAAGGTCACAAAAAAATGACATATTTAGATGTAAGAATGTGGGTTATATATCTGCTCTAAATCTTGATGTCATATCTATCAGGTAATATGTTTAACATGAAGATGACATCTTAACTTGCATGGATTAGTGAAGATAGATGGTCATAAGATATAATGTATAATAAGATCATAAAGTTAAATATGAGTTAGTGTATGTCACTAAACTTTCATGTACTTTTGATGTTTTAATATTAAATATGTAAACATTCGAAGGAAACTATTTGGTAATGTGTCATTCATTGTTTGAAAGTATAAAGATTGGTTAAATTAGATTCTGTAGTGGTAGTAAAATAAGAATTTATGGTACTGTTATTCTCTTTTGAAACTGAAGATTTAATTACAGATGGTCATTATCATCCTTGTTATTTTTCACACATTTCGTAAACAAACGTTCGTCTTTAATAAGTCAATATGTTCGACAATTTCTTACAAACCAAGTCTAAGTATCTTGATAGTATCTAAAGCATGTTAATGGTGTTGTTTGCCTTCAACAATCGTTAATAAAAAGTACATTTTTGACCAATCCCCGATATTCATTGTTGGTTTTAAGAGGTTTCATACCGTTTTGAGTTATAAACAAATGTACAAGTTTTTATTTAACGTAAGGTGACGGTATGACTCTTTTAAATCTGCGTGAAAATTTCTAATAAACTTGAAAAAGATATTATTATTCGAGAGTTCATGAAACTAGTATACGAATGAAATAAAACTAGTATTCGGTTATGGTGTGATGTACTAGGTTAATAAATTCATAATTCCCTAATTCAGTTGTAAGATTATCTAAAGAAGGAGTAAGTCGAGTTTTTGGGTACGCATTGAATTGCTTTTAAGGTACGGATATTCTTAATACCTACTTCTCTTTACTATGATTATGATTATGCATGTTTGCGTACATCCATTCTGTTATCTGTATACCTTATTCTACATATTTTTTTATGGATTCCTATGACATTCGATCCATATTACGAGCTTTAAGGATTTCTTACTAAATGTTCACTAGTTAGCATTTGTTGATTTCCTTATCCTTTTGTACCGATTTTGGTTATTCTTGACCGCTCTGTCGTTTATGAAATGCATTTTTATAAAATGACGAATTGTGATAAATTCTTTTTGAAATATATGAGTGAGTCAGTTGTTTGATACACTAATATACAAAACTATTCTTTAATAATATTAACCAAAAGAGCAAATTAAGAACTTTCCTAAAGAGTTCTCCTTTAAGAAAAGTGTCACTCTAAAGCCTATATATATTATTTATATCATATATATATATTATATATAAGATATAATATAATACGTATTATTTTAACGGGAAGTAATGATCACCCGGGTCGTTTACCCCAACCGCCATTCTAGGTGAGTAGAGAGACTTAAAACACGTTTTAGAATCGCCGATGTTGATTTGAATGAGAGGTGAAGATATTTTTGAGTATTTTAACTGCACTAAATAAAGCAAACATATAGTAAAATGAACAATTGAAAGCAATTGCAAACATTAACAATTAACGGTAAAAAGTGAAAAACGCGAGTTAATTAAGCAAATAAGATAAAATTAAACTTTAAAATTGCAAACTAAATTTCTAAAACCTAATTAGGGACAAAAAGAAATTTTGAGAAAAAGAAAATTTTTGATGTTTTTTCTTACTTTTTGAAACTTTATTACGAATTTAAATCTATTTAAATTTTAATTAAATCTAAAAATTAGCATAAATTAAGTCCTAAAAAATTCAGAAAAATGATTTTGTAAACTTAGAAAAATCTAAAAATAACATAAGAGTCAACTCAGAAAAAAATATGTGTTGACTATTGTGAAAATTTAAAATCCTATTTTTAAGATTAAAATATAAAAGCTTAAAATATGAAAATTTAAATTCTATACCTCGTCTCGCTAGCTCTTAATGATTTTTCTGGATGTTAAACCTAAAAGTACTTTCTCCTCTCTCAAAATATAAAAACTTGTTTCTTGAATTTCCTCTTCCGCTCTCTCACGCGCGTTTCTATTGTTCTTATGAAATTTCTAAATCTTTTAAATCTTTCGAAAAATGTTAAAATTAATCTACTAAATGAAAAAACAATGTGAAAAATTTAGGGAAAAATCCTAAATGGCTACTTAGAACAAGTGGAAAATAAAACTAGATTTGGCGTAAAGAATAAGCCCGATAGATCATGCTCAATAAGGTCTCGACTTATGTTTAAGAAAAAAGAAAAGAAAATCGTGTATAAAACAAATGTGTGCATCAATAGCTCAGGCCGCGCCCATGTGCTATTGTGAGACAAGTGTTAAGTTGTGTGTGTTGTGTGTGGGAGGTCACGGGTTCAAGTCTGGCAACACCCTTTTTTGCTATTTTTTTTGAAAATCAAAAGCTCAAACATGTAGAGGATACTTTTCTAACCAACTTTAATAAAAGAAGCTTAAGCTGAAAATCAAAATTAAGCTCATAAAGAGCTTATGAAAGTTGTTGTTTCAGTAAGTGAGCTTTTAAGCTCACTTTTGCTTGTTTTTACTAAAAGCCTTGCACAAGCTTCAATTTTAGCTCAAATTAGAAAGCAAAAGATGTTCTAGGAAGCTAATGATGTGCTTAATCTATAAATGAAAAGCTAACTTAACAACTAACACTTAAAGATTACTAAATCTATGGTTAAAAACAGCAAACTCAGAACTTAACTCTAAAACTCAAAATTAAGTTAAGCTAAAAAGCTTAATAAGCTATGATTTAAGCTGAGATTTTGGAAACTAGACAAACCACATATAAGCTATTGTTCTAATGCATAAAACCTAAACCTATAAGCTAGGAATCTAAGAATTAAAAGCTAAGATTTATACCTACTGTTTTGGTCTTTTTAAGATTTTTTGATGACTTTTAGAAACTAATGTACCTAAGAAATTAAGCTAGGAATTGTAAAACAAGTTTAAAACTAAATTAACCTATATGAAATCTAAACACCGACTGAATTTAAATGCTAAAATCCTAAAACACTAGCTTAAATGAAAGATAAAAAAGACAGCAGTATTAACTGAGGTTAGTACTGCTGATGCAATTTGACAAGAAGTAAAACACAAATGCAGGTTACCTTAGTGGTTATACCTACATTACACACTCAAAGTGAGTGTGTTTGAACACAATTTAATCACAAACAAAGCTATAATAACTTGGATCAAAATTTTAGCAAGCAAAGAAAAGTAAAAAAGTCCCCTGGTGCTTAAACAGATACAATAAGCCAAAAAGTAATTTTAAGATCAAACTAATCCTAAAAACCTGCTAAAATCTTAATTAATAATGAAGATCAAACTCACAAAAGAAAATTTTCAAAGTTATGTTGACTTTTGAAGGTCAAACAAGACTAAACCAAACACCCCTTAAGAACTATGACAGATTAAGATGAGCTTATTAATTTGAAATCTATTTAACAAGACCTAATTCCCAGACATCCAACAGCTTATAACAAGCTTAACAAGCATAGATCAATAATCAATTAAGCTAGAACTTAAAATCTAAAAGCTAAAGTACTATTTTTGGTATTTTATGGTTTTAGGACAGAAATGAAGAAAAACAATGATCTAAACTATACTAACTAAATTCAGATTACTAAGAAGCATAAGTAGATTAAATCAAACACAAATTAACTCTAGATAAGCACACAAGTAAGACTAATAAGTAAATAATGAACACTAGTTAAGCAAAATAAGCATAATTAATAAGCAACTAAGCAAGCATTAGACTAGAAATAAAAAGACAAAAGAATTTGAATGAAAACTTACAAGTTGCTTCAGCTAAATAGAAGCTAATTTCAATTAAGCAGCTACAAGCTCTAGCTTATCCTTATGGATAAGCTAGTAGAGTCCATGTGAGCCCTTCCATGATTGCCTCACCTTCCACAAGCTTTTAAGCCCAAATAACAAAGGTAATTAGCTGATTTTAGGATTTAAGTAATGTTAAGACCTTTATAAGCTCAAATCCAAGCCAAGCTTAGAGACTTATGAGAGCTTATGAGTAGCTTATTAATCTGTATGCTAACATATGAGCTTATATAGAGCTTATGACACTTTTAGAAAGAGAACACTCAATTTTATTAACTAAATGCCTTTGATTACATTAATATTAAAAGATATTACATGGATTAAATGAAAAAAATACATTATACTATTCTAAAAGCTAAAGCTAAAATTTTACTTAAAAACTTAAAGTTAGACTAGTGTCAAAAGGAAAAAGAAGTTGATCCTGTGTGGGTGAGTGTGTGCTATTTTATAACCCACCAAACTGAACCTTCTACGCCTTGTCTTTGCTCTACACGATCGCGATCATAGCCATCCATTTTCCCAATCATTGGAGCTTTGATCTTGGCCGTTTGATCAAGTTTGTGCACACACGGATTGCCATTTGCAATCCGTGATTTTTCAGTTTTTTTTGTGACAGCTTGTGTTACTTCTGAGAGTAATCCAATGTAAATTTCCATCCCTTGTGTGCTTTTAGTCTTCCAACGTGGCATACCCCATGTGGGTTTGGACCAATGAGCTTGTTTGATGATGTGATGACCCTGCACACGTGTTCTTCTTCCCCTGAATTGTCCTTTGTACCCTTTAATTGAGAAAAGCCCCTTCGTTTTGACCCTTTGGTTAATTGTGGGAGACGATGAACAGTAAACTGTTCTTGGCGCCCTTTTTACATTTTAACTGAATTGGATAAACAGGTAGGGTGAGTTTGGGCATATTGCAATATTGGCCCTTGTCTTTGTAAAATGTAAATGTAATACACACCAAGTGTATAACAACTTTCCAACTTGGCATCTTTGGCCCCTGGAGTTTATTAAAAAGGAAATGGGCTTAGGATTTTTGGGCTTTTGTTTTGGGCTTTGGATCCGGGTAGGTTTTTTTATAAGTTTAGGGCCCATTAAGCCTTAGGGATCATTATTGTAACTTTTGAAAACTTGAGGGATTGTTTGGTAACTTTTGAGTCTTTGTCTTCTAGTGTTGACTTTGAATTTTTGACCAAAGTTGACTGAGGGTTGACTTTTCTGACTTTGGCTTCCGGCTCTTGCACACTCTTCCGTTCTTGTATCCGTGTTTGCCCGTTTTTGACGGTTTTCTTGTGATTTTTTTATATATCCGTACCTGCATAAACAAAACACAAAAACAAGTATATTTTTGCCATTTTAAGTATGTTTTTAGTCATTTAGGGTCATTTTTGGTGTTAACGGATATGTGTATTTTACACCTATCATATACCTAGATAATGTTTTGGGAAACCTATGTTTAAAATGATTTTTACGAATACGATGCGATACCGCCTTTATATGAATGTCTCTTGATTTTTATGAAAACTATGTTTACAAATGATTTTTTGTTATAAAAACGGTTTTTAATTGGTTCTCTCGGTTACTTCGATATGTTATATTAGCCCTTTGTTCTGTTCACATGCCTGAGCTATAACTAGCCATGGAGGTACCATGGCCGCGTCATTGAGGCACCAATGACGTGGCACTATCTGTGGTGGTGTGATCAGTCCATGGCGTCCCTATTTGTTTTTTGTGCTCTATTATGCACTTGGCCATATATAATTTAATTTGATTTTTAGAGGGCGTATGGTTGCATCCTAGGTACTTTGTTCAGATCAGTTTTGGTGCATGGCTTAGTGTGGTGCTAACACACCCCATCGCACATTTTGTTTCGGTACACATGGAGATTGCAACTCTCTTGTACAACTTGCTATATATATAAATATTTGGTCTAAGCATGTTGTATGTTTTAGACATTTGTTTTGAGCTCGTGGGGTATTTCTATATGTTTTATTTCACTAAGGTATTTCTATATGTTTTGTCTGGCTATCTGTTCGTTCTACTCTTTTGATATATGAAATAATTGTTACCAGGTTATAGTAATTCCATTCCGTTATTTTTGCATATTTGATTTATCTGTTTTGTATATCTGTTTTTTTTCTATATATATGTTCACTAAGCCTTTAGCTCAGCCGCATTTTTCTCTTTGCAGCAGGTAATAAAGGGAAGTTGGGTTATGAGTGAAGAGTGCTTTGGAGCTTATACTGGACCATCTAGAAGGACTAGCATACTAGATCTATACTAGAATTTGTTTAGCTAAGGGATTTCGGACTTAATGTTCGTTTAGGAATTTTTTTCCAAACCATTGTATTAGTAAGTCTTCCGCTTGCATTTGTTGTGATGCCATAAGTGTGACATTTAACCCATTCTCAGGTGGGGTGTTACAATCATTGCCGACGACTCCGTCATCGGCGGTGATGACTCCGACATAATTGTCACATCATCACTCGGAGATACCTATGGCGAGCAAAAGAAAACATAGTATTTCGATTAAAAATGACATTCAAACGTAATCCGATTGACTTCCTTCAAGGCATTTCTGATGCATTTGAGCAATCATCACAAACGTAAGGATACATCGGTATGAACTTTGTGACTTTGAGATAACAATGGTATTTTTTATGGCATTGTTGGGCTTTGTTGATTGTACTTTCTATGATGGTAGAAGTCCGCCACTTCTTTGTTTACCGTGTTCCATTAGGTAATATGCCAGAATCGTGTTGACATCCGAGTGATCAAAACAAGACATATTTTTCCTCCGAGTGATGGTGTCAGGAAGTCGGAATCAATGTCCTACACCATCATCATAACTAATGAATGAGTCCGCAATAACGAGGATGATCGAAAGGAAGATGTCTGTGACTATGCAAATGAGGAAGATGCATGTTGTATGATTTTAAAGAAGTATACGGAGTAATAAATAGTAATTTGAATGAGTCAACAATAAATATTTAATGGTAATTTGAAAAAGAGAGGTGATTTGCACATTCAAAAGTATTGTTGCTTGACATTAATGTTGTATGATTTTAAAGAAGTAATACGGAGTAATAAATAGTAATTTGAATGAGTCAGCAATAAATATTTATAGGTAATTTGAAAAAGGGAGGTGATTTGCACACTCAAAAGTATTGTTGCTTGACATTTATACCCTTGTAGGGGTGAACATTAGTAAAAATGATTTGAGGATATATATGTCAAGCAACAATACTTTTGAGTGTGGCAATTATTTTGTAAAATGTGCAAATCACCCCTCCATGAAAAAGTAGATAACTTGGCTAGAAACCGTAAAACACTATATTTATTTAAATACTTTTAAAAGTACATAGTTTGCTAAATATTTTTTCAACTTACTTTTTACTATAGTCGAATGAGGTTCTCTTTAGATATGTTTGGCAAGATTAGCTGGAGCACTGAGTAATAGGAATGGGCAGTAGGAGTAGGCAGTAGCATTGAGCGGTAGCTGTGAGCAGTAGCTGTATTTTTTATAAAACGTTTGGTAACGTAGTTGTGGTTGTAATTATAATGTGTAAAACAACTCCTTAATGTTCAAAGCTCTTAAATGCTATTTCATGGAGCGCTGGTAAATGATTATTCCGAAAAAATAGATAAAACTACTTTTTGCGTGCCAAACGAAAATAAAAATTCACAACTCTCAATGTTCACCGCTCATAAATGCTCCTAAAAGCTCTTCACCAAACAAAGCCTTTGTTCATGTTACCTTGGAAGCCAGAGTTTTGAAACCAGGTTTGACCCGGTCAATTGAACCCTTTTTTCCGATAAAAAAGGGTCAAAATGAACCAGTTTTTCAAGGCTTGAAAGCCGAGTTATGCCCGCCGAGTTTTATGCGACCCAAGTCAATCTTGGTCATCAAAGTCGGTCGTGTTCAATATATTTTTTTAGTTTTATTTTATAAAATATACATGACAAGTTTGGATTGATTGTGTTGATGAATAATGTTGTTTTTAAGTTTAAAAATTGTATTCTTGTTAAATTTTATGTGTTTATTATTTTATATATGTTTCATAAACCTATTATATAAATGGTATTATTCTTTAGGCTTTATGTATGTTTGAGATTAAATATCACAAGGTTTTATAAGTGTTTATGGCCGAAATATATTGCAACCTACATAAATGGAAAATCATATTGACCCGGTGACTCGATCAAGTCAAGTCGTGACCGGGTTATCAAAACATTGTTGGAAACGCAAGTCTTTTTTACTCGCATGTATGCACTCTCGTAATGTTCCTTTTCTTGAACACCCCTATGACAACTCCACTTGAAAGACGTGAACGTATTCCAAAACACTTAACAAAACTCAACTTGAAAAAACCCTTTATAAAAGATCACATTTTTTAAAACGTACGAAAATTTTAAAAAAATACATAAATGTGCAAACAAATACAAAACGTATAAAGTACAAAAACACACATAGACGTACAAAAACATACATAAACATACAAAACGGATGAAAACGTACAAAAACGAATAAAAACGCGTGAAAACCTACAAAGATCAAATATGAAAAAAGAATCTTGATGTGCGGTCGTCGTAGGACTTCTACACGAGAAGTTTTACAACTCCCTAGGTAGTGCACCTAATCGTTGTAATGTAGTATGGATAAGACTCGGGGTTGTTTATCGTTCACTCGAGGAATAGGTTGGAAAGGCTTGATCACGGTCTAACAAAATTCTAAAGGTTGAAGGAAGATTCTTTTT
>BQNB010000989.1:27798-114995 GCA_026074375.1 Tanacetum coccineum
GCGTTGCATTTTAATCGTGACTTCGTCGTAAGATGAATCTTCTAGATCTGCGTTTGAGTCAGTGCGGGCTGACGCCTTCATGAAAGATGTGACGCCATCACTTAATGAGTTGTGACAACGTCGTGTATAGCTGGTGACGCCATCTTCAGGCTCTATGAGCGCAAATCTTCAAGAGTCTTGGTCTTAGTTCGTAATCTCGTCCGTTTGTTCTCCAAATGAGCCCAAGTCACGTGTAATTCATCCAAATGACTTCCAAATGAGAAAAACCTAAAAAGGAATGATTAATTACCTATTTTGGGCATAAACACACGATTTTGGGGGTTAAACGACCCCAAAAAAGTGTATAAAATGACACCTCATCAAATACCCTTACACTTGGGATTTGCTTGTCCTCAAGCAAATAGGCTTTTCTACCTAGACAATAACAATATGAGGGGTCATTTTACCTACTTTTTAAAAATATTCTACAGCACAACCTTCTAGACCTCGTAATTAAATGCACATAAAGTATATAATAGCGCCTCACACAAGTGTTTGGGATTCTCTCTTTCACTCGGGTGTATAATGAATTATAACATATGGGGGAAACAGAAAATTACACTCATTACTTGTCATAGCATATAAATTACCATAGGCTTGGTAAAGGATCAAACCTCTACTGCTAGGCGCAAGTATTAATCATTACTATCTAAGAGGTCTTTTAAAGGGTTATAGGGTGTATGTGTAAGATAAGATATAATGGAAACGGAAACGGATGAGATACATTTGGGTGGTGACTTTGGGTGCATTTAGAATGGAAGGGTTAGCTAGTTATTTACACGAATACACTTTGGTTTGGTTGCTAAGCCAAGACTCGGACGAAGATATACAAACTCTACACAACTCTACATCAATCTCTTTCTTTTTCTTTTCTCTTTTTTTGACAACATGGGGGTTTATAATACGTACCCCTACACTTGAGCTTTTACATGCTCGATATATACAATCTAACTATTGACCCGATTTGAGGTGGATCAAAATAACATGGAGATCATTTGATAAACATATTGGGGTAGTGACTTAACTTTTTCTCCCCATTCTTCCTCAAAATAAATACTATTATGAATCCCAATTGTCCCAAAAATGTATTTACAAGGATAAGGACTTAGCAACCGTGTACTCAATAATTAACTTGGGTTAAACACAATAATGTACTAAATGCGAGTACATATAAGGTAGGCTAAGGCTTTTTGGGTGTAACGATTGGTTTAAGGGTGACAATGCTCTTCATTAATAATCTGGAATCCACCAGAAAATTATGAGAACCGTGAAAAAGGAAAGGCTCGAAGGGTTGTACTAGGGGTATCCTGCACTAAAGGTGAGTGCATGGCAAGGGTGTGGGATAGTTATATGGTCGGTGTGACCATCATAATAATTACAGGTTTAAAACATAGGTTAGTCCTAATGCCTCTTATCAAGTAAATCCTAATACTTACTATACAGTCTCGAGATGCATCACTAAAACAAGTTCTAGAATTTAATATACTACCGGTACACTCTCATAATCCTAAAATAACCAATACCATTGTTTCAGAAAAGGCAACAAAACCACGCATACACATCCGTAACGATGAAATAGACACACATGATTGCTCACTCCTTAACTTGAACAAGCTAAAGGTATTATTTATAAGGGCGAACCTCACATTGTGAGGGTGGAATTTTAAGGGTTTTTTAGCTAGTCATATAAATTCCTATCCATGGGACGCTAATAATACTCGGTTTTCGTTGGTATGTGTCGTAAAAAAAATTTTGGTAAAAAACACCCTTTTATGTTATGTTTCGATATATTACCCATCTTTTTAAGGACAAAGCAAATGACAAATGAAATAATAGTTTCTAAGGCTTATTTTCCCCCTACACTTAAGTTGAACATTGTCCTTAATGTTCTCTAAAAGTACCCGTTAAAATGAATAAAGGGAAAATAAAACAAGGAAAAGAAACTAGTATTCCCCTGGTTTACTCAATAGTGGAGAAGAAATATGCGATAACTAGTTAAATCATCCTCCAAGAATCATCTAATGAAATATAACCTGTAATTAAAGACAAGAAAACTATACCAAGCATAAAACGTACGTTTTACCAAATATACAATATGAATTTAGGGTTCGACTCGATAGATAGGATGAAAGAATTGTTAAACTTATTAGGTTTTGCAGGTTAATAGCAGAATAATACATATGTTAAATGTCGTGCAAGTTTTATTTTCAAAAATAATTAGAAACTTTTAAGTTTTCTGAACCTGGGCGTTTGACGCCGTCGGGGTTGTGGTGACCCCGTCATAGGTGTCGTGGTGACGGTGTCTCGTGTTAATCATGACGTCGTCTCCACAGTCTGTGAAAAATTTCCTGCACTTGATTCCATAACATAATTCTTGTATAAATAGCTATACAAAACCTGAGATTTAACAATTCAATCATATGACTCGAAACTGACACGAATTAATCTAAACAATTCATTTAACATGTTTGAATTTGGCTCAAAAGCCGGATAAATTCCCCTACACTTATTGTTTGCAAAATACATTTGATTGAAATTAAGACGAGGTTAAAGACAATGCAAAGAATGATTACAAGATAGTTCAAACATAATAAAACAAATTATAAAGAATAAAACACACATGACACTCCTAATATGCGAGAAAAGTAAATTGGGTTGCCTCCCAAGAAGCGCTTTTCTTTATTAATGAGTCTTGTAGCTAGACTCGAAGTCACACGTTCTTACATGACTTCTTATTCATCACCCACTCCTTCCTCGGTTGTAACAAGAATGGGACGCTCGCCTTTGAAACTTTTGCTCCTCCATTGGTTAAACTGCATCTCCCTTTCCAAGTGAAGCTTTATCTTTTCTTCCCATTCCAGGACTAGCCTATTAACAGTCATAATGGGAGCTATGGGCTCTATGTCATTTTTTACTCCTTTATCAGTCACATTGGAGGGGTCGGGTATTCTATGGAAACTTACCTTATTCATTCCTGGCCTTAGGGTTATGGTGCCCGTATCAAACTTAATGGAGGCCTTAGCTGTTGTCAGGAATGATGTTCCTAGGATGAAAGGCCTCTTTTCATTTTCCTTAATATCCAAAATCACAAAGTCTATGGGGAATATGTGCTCAGCGACCTCTACTAACACATCCTCAGCAATTCCTAAGGGGTAAATATATGAGTGGCTAGCTAGCGAGAGCCTGATGTCTGTCTCAGCAGGTCTTTCGTCGATAAGATTTATGTAAGTGGAGTAGGGCATGACGGTAACGTCAGACCCTTGATCGATGAGGGAGTTCACGTGCTTAAGGTTCCCTATGATGCAAGGTATTTCAAAAAATGTTTCGAGTATGTAGTTGCACTTTATTCAAGGCACAGTATATATCTATGGTGAGTAAAAAACATGATTACAAATTACTCTAAGTTCATGAAACCGATGCACTAATATAACAGTAAGAGTTCATATGTAAGTATTGTGGGCCATGTAGGCCCAACCAATCGTAATCCGACATGTTATAACGTTCGTTTGCCTAGTGATAGCTAATCACCCGAACGGGGATTGTCAATCCCAAATAGATCTATTTTATAACATTCGCGTGGACAACATGCTATAACGTTCGTTTGCCCAGTGATAGCTAATCACCCGAATGGGATTCACCCGAATAGATCTATTTCATAACATTCGCGCTCACGCACTCCAAGTGTGTACATTTCATGTAGCTGTGACGTAGATTATATATTTAACCCCATCTAGGTGTCCCCTCCAAGAACACCAGGCCTTTATTAAGAATATGTACTCCTGGTTACGGTTGTTCCCTCCATGAAATTACCCGGGCTTAGTTACTGTATGTTATCAGTTCAATCCGCTTAAGCTAATCCGTAATCATTTCAAAAGTAAAGTACGTATATTTGTGACCAAAAATGAAGTCAAGTAATATATCCTATAGCGAGCTATGTAAATGAGTATGTGAACCAATTTGTAATCAACCACGTAAATGCATTTGTAAACAAGCATGTTCTCACCCCAAAAATATATGTAAACAAGTAAAACGTGGGGCTATAAACTCACCTCGATGATGAAGAACGATTGACAGATAGGCATCTACTATGCACAACACAAATGGAAGACGAAACGGCTCGATCAAGAAGTTGCAACTAATCTTAACGGCTAAGTCCCACTAGCCTAGGATAATGTATTTGGATTTCCCGGTGAATGGTTACGTCAACTCGACACGTTGATAAAAGATTTAGATTTCAAGTTGTAATAATTTGGTGGTTGGTTAAATAAAATAAATCGAAAGTAAACGCAAAGTATGTAATATATTCTTTATATATTACATATGAAAAATAAAACCTTATATAACTCGTACCGTGAATTATATAACCATGACAAACAATCCAAAGATTAATATGAAGTATATTAATATTTTGCAGGTTTATATATATGGAACGTGAGAAAAATAATCTGAAACCAATTAGTTTGACCCGTTTCCTGAAATCACCACTTAATTAAATAAAAAGTTCTTGCATAAACGAAATCGTACGTTTTAAGATTTCCAATTAAGTTAAACGACATTTGTAAAGCTTTTACAACAATTATTATGTTATCTTCTAGCTGACAATTATAAAATATAAAATAATATTTTATAAATTTATATTTCGTTTCCTCGACGAGTCGTGTCTAAAATAGTTGTCTCATTGTAAAAGTATAATTAAAGTATAACTTAGTCCCTTTATCGGTTTCTAAAATAATAATAGTTTTAATGAATCATTAACAAATATAGCAAATTATATAAATTTCGCCATAACCTTTTCGTTTATATAACGTTTCCCATATTTATATAATCTAATGTTTTTCCATTTCCAAACGGCCCGCGTGTTTCAAATATACATACTATTACTTATATATTATATATATGATATATATATATATATAATATATATATATTATTATATGTCATAATATATATTTATATATTTTATATATTATATAGATGTTAGGATCTAGAATGAGAGATTTTCTTAAATAAAATAGGATAAGAAGTAACTATAACCGCATTATCCGGAGCATCGATTAAATTAGATGCATCTCTATAATCTTAGATGCCTTTTTAATGCTCATAATATGTTTTCTAGCTTTTAATTAGATGCATTTACGTATTTTAGATGCATTTTATGATTTCTCTTATTTTTTGATCCTCTACATGTGCCAAAATCATGAAAATCAATTTGCACCATCTACTCATAAATTAAACGTCTGAAACTCTATTATGGTGCATCTAGAATGAATATTAAATGCATCTATTGAAAGTCGTTGCATCTCAAATGTGTGGTTTTTGTCACTTCTCACCACTTCTTATTTTAATTTACTTCTCACTGGATCCCTTCTATTATATATATAATTTACATATATATATATACATTAATATATATATAAACGAGATCAATTAGAAAGTTAAATTATAAGTAGTATATTTATTTAACCATTAAACCACCATTAAATCCGTTTTATAATTCATAAAACCTTACGATATACTTATTAATCGATTTATACCATCAAATGCATCCTTGTTGTTAAACCAAACGCCCCTATCTGCTAAACCAAACGCCCCTATTTGTGTGCTGTCCCAAACACCCATGTTTGTGTATTTCTGTTATTCTAAACGCACCCATATGCCAATTCTGCTACCCCAAACGCACCCTTATTGTGTAAATAAACCAAACATGCCCTATGTTGTTTTCTACCAAGCCAAACACACCCTAACCGTGCTTCTATACAACCAAACACACCCTTAGTGCTAAATCTATATCCAAACGCACCCTTTGTGCTTGTCTTTAATACCAAACGCACCCTATATGGTGGTTGACCCAAAACAAACACCCCTATTTAGCTGTTGAACAGCCAAACGTACCCTTGTCGGGTTTTAAAAAAAACCAAACACAACCATGGTGTTGTTATTAAACCCGACGCACCCTTGTGGCTTAATAACCAAACCCGAACGCACCCCTTGTGGGTTCGTTAAAACCCAACGCACCCTTGTGGTGGCGGTTTTGGCTGTGGGGCGTGATGACCAGGAGGAGGGTGGTGCGGCGGTGGTGATGGGGACGAAGGTGGAGTGATGGTGACGTGAGGGTGGTGGTGGCAGCGCGTGGCATAGTGGATCAGATAGATCGGGTGAAGGGGAACATTTTGGAGTTCGCCAGAAAAGTCACCAGAAAAGTTTTCCGGTGGCCGGAGGTGGTGGCCGGCGGCGGAGGCCGGTGGTGGCCGGCGGCCGGAGAATATGGGAGAGGGAGAGAGTTACATATGTGTGTGTGTGTTTATTTTGTATATAATGAAATAAAATGAATAAACTTTTTATATATATAAAAAGTTATAAAGAAAGTGTGTAGTGTATAATAGTCTAGGGTCAATTGTGTAAATTTTTAATGTAATTTTGATAAAAAGCGGTTCGGGACTCGTTTGAGCGACTTAACGGATGATTCGAGTCACGAAACTTGCGCCATTGTTTTACAAATCATTTTTCTGATAAAAGTAGTCATTCACTCGGACTTAAATTTTCGTATAACGTTTATAAAATTTATTTAAAACGTTTATTATTTATTTTGTATATTACTGATAACCTTTGTCCGGAAAATACAAATGAATTTTAACCCGAATATTCGCGTTTTTCAACAAACGCTTTTAATTAAAATGCTAAGGAATTTATTAAATATTTTTATTTAATAAAAGTGTTAATTAAATATTTGTTGTTGTTGACTAAACCCTTTATCAGCTTTTCATTAATCTTATGCTTTAGGTAATATGCGACAGGCTAAGAACCGGGTGCTTCTAGTGCTTCTTCGCTCTTAGATGTTTTGAGTGATTTGTTTTCGGCCCCATTTTCAACTTCATTTATTTTATCGACCTCTATTACATGCGTTTTCATTTCTGTTTGGGAGGGCTTCTTAGTGTTGTCGGGCGTCACCATCGTCCTATCACTCCCTCCTTCTTCTCCTTTTGTCAGAGAGATAGAATTCACGTGCTTGGTGATGGGGAATTTGGCTTCTTCCCTTATTAATACTTTCTCAGGAGTTCTGTTGGTCATGAGTTCCTTAAGAAGCCCAAACATTTCAGTTATCCTACCATTAATTTCCTCGCGTTGCTTGAAAATGGTGTTCTTAAATCTTTCCATCCTTTCAGTGTGTGCTGCCATGGAATCCCGTACTCAAGCTTCAAAAGTGGTATCTAATGCTTGTGGTTGAGGGCTTAGACATGTACGTTCATGAAAAGCAAAAGTGCTTAGTAGTGGTGGTTCATTATGGTTTCGCGGTCGTGAGTTTGGATGGACTGCATTGGCATAAGCTTGGGGGGGGGGGGGGGTGTGCTGAGCTTGATGTGAGCATCAGTTGTGACCCTTTTAGTAAGAAGTTGATCTGGTCTTCGAGCTCGAGAAGTCTTCGGTCAGGTATTTTTGGGACGCCTTGTGGTGTTGAAATGGCTTTGACCGGTTGGATGAATTATTTTGTTTCACCCCACCCTTCATAGTCGTAGAGGGCGAAGTTCTCAATAATTTCCCAAGATTCGTCAGTTTTCTTATTGGGTAGTTTACCGCCGGCGACGCAGTCAATCTCGCGCTTGAGATGAAAGGAGACATGATCATAGAAAATTTGGATTTAAAGCCAACGATCAATGCCATGATAAGGGACTTTTTAAAGTAAGTCCTTGAAAAGAGTCCATGCTTCGGATATAGATTCTCCATGATGTTGTTGGAACATCAGGATATCATTGCAGAGTTTTGCGGTCCTTCCCAATAGAAAGAATTGTGCAAGGAATTGAGTAGTAAGATCCTCCCATGCGGAGATGGATCCTGCTGGAAGGCGTTTAAGCCAGTTGCTAGTTTGATCGCGTAGGGAAAATTGAAATAAACGCAGGCGTGTTCTTTCCTTATTTTCACCGTCAAGCTTAAGTGAGTCCACAAGTTTAAGAAAGTCCTTGAGGTGTTGATTTGGATCCTCGGACCGAAGTCTGTGGAATGAGCATCCGTTTTGCACCAATCAGATGGTGTCGGATCAAAGAGGTACCACGTTATTCCCTGCGGGGAGCTTGATGGTGTTCCTATAGCCCTCGTGGCTTGGTTTGGAGTAATCTCCTAGAGTAGGGATAGGATTCTCGTCTCTCATGGTGGTTGACGAGAATGGGTTACGAAATAGATAACACAAAGAAAAGATAGTCTACAAGAAAGCTAATGTGCAAGAATTAAATTCTCACTTGAAAGGATTTAAGCACCTAACTATTCCCCAGACGGTGATGCCAAAAACTTGATGTGCAATCATCGTATGACTTCTACACGAGAAGTTTTACAACTCCCTAGACAGTGCACCTAATCGTTGTAGTGTAGTATGGGTAAGACTCAGGGTTGTTTATCGTTCACTCGAGGAATAGGTTGGGAAGGCTTGATCATGGTCTAATAGAATTCTAAGGGTTAAGGGAAGATTCTTTTTGTATTTTTGTATTTTATGGAAAGAAAGTAAATCATATGTTTAAGAGATTGGTTGGTTTTAGCTAATAAACTAAATATAATTCTACGCTAATGGTGATAACAATAATATAAAAGATTGTGTCTATTTAATCATGTATTACTCCCTAGATTGCTTCTCATAGTGTTGTTGCCTTGTCACCCTTGTGATGATCGGTGTAACTATTTCCTAAAGCATGAACGAATTACACGAACTCGCCGTTTACTTAGTATGCCGCTAGAGCAACGCACATGCAAGGTAGTATAAAGACTATTACACGGCCCCTAGGAGTTTACTAAGTGCATGTAAAATACATTAAAAGTAGATCAACCATATTAGGGGGCAAGGTAGTATGAAGACTGTTACCCGATGGTATCCTTTCTACACAATCATGTTTCCCTAGACATATCAATAGCAATTATAGACAGAAAGTACTAAGATTACATATAGGAATATACAAATAAAATAAAAATAAAAGGTTTAGCTCATAGTTAAAGATAAAGCAAGAACCATAGATCACAACAACACACTCTACATATTGAATGATTAAAATAAACCTTACAATATTAACAATTATAGAGCAGTACAAAAGGGTTTTAATTCAAATAGTCACTAAAGTCTCCTCCAATTTAATACAAATTAAATCCCTACCCCAAACACCCATATCTAAGAAACAAACTAACATATTCCTATCTTTTTTTACATGCTTACTGTACTAATAATTAATAATTCAAATTAACTTAGATGTCTTATTACCTACCTATTTTTGCTAATTACATAGTTGATAGGTATTTATTATAGTTTACTCTATCTAATTTGATACAACATATCGATTTTGTTGAATTATATAACATTAACAAAAAATTCCCATAGTCATACATTATACTTATTCAAAATAATAAAGTATACAAATCTTAATTAATAAATTAACAAATTAATTTAACACACCTATTTTATTTGTTTATAACGACCAGCAAAAGTGTAATAACAATGAACATTAGGTATAGATAATTTTAATGACAAAGGTATAAAGAAACCGAATGAAAATTAATGACTATGCTTGACAGCTGAGTCAAGATTTACCACCTCATGCTTAATCGATAAAGACAAATACATGATGAAAGCTCAAGTACATGTGTCAAAGTCTTACGCAATCTTTGATGTACAAGCACTTCCTCAAAAGAACATTATCGACAAGATTACCAAGAAATAACAAAGATATATCTTACAAGTGGATCAAGAACTACTCCTTCCATTATGTGGTACAAGTAATCTAGTTAAAGAAAATGTTTAGGGAGATTGTTAGCAAGCTTTCAAGACCTTAAGCATGAGGGTGGAGACACAAGATCGCAAGGCGGCATAAAGATTCAAGGATAAAGTTTTAGAGATCTCAGTAGTTAAGATAAATCAAGGCCAAAGACCGCGATATAAGAATTTTGTCAAAAGATATCAAGTTAAAGATCAAGATCCAAGATCACAAGCATGCAAAAGGATCTTCAAAAGAATTCCTAAGAATACAAGGCTCCAAGAATCAAGACGTCATAAGAAGTGATCCACAATTCAATGACCACCCTTAGGGGGAGATTGTTAGTTGTGTTTTTATGTAAAGTGATGGTCATTATTGTTCCCGAGCCTTGTATAAGAAAAACATAGTTTACAGGAATTCATTTAACCTAATTGGGCCTAGGTGTCGGGCTTAAAGCCAATTTGTATTAGGTTTAGCCCAAGATAAAGCCAAATGACCCATTTAGGGTCTTATATTCATTTCAGTATAAAGACCCCTTCCTAGCATGTTAGGAAGGGTATTGCTTCTCATTTTCTCATAATAGAAGTCACCATTTTCTTTCTTTTATTTCTTTCTCACAACCCTCTTTATCTCTATAATATTTTTCTATTATTTTGTGTCAAGTTGATGAAATGATAACCTAACACATACCGAGCAAATCCCAGGGAGTTTCTTGTTTTAATTATTTTAATTTCTCGTTTTTAATGTTTTATTTATACAACGAGGGCGTTGTATAATTTAAGTGGGGGAGGAGAATTAGAACACTTACTTTTCCTATTTTTCATAATAAAATGCTTAAATTATGCCTAAATTTATAATTTTTTCAAGCATACTTTTGTGAAATTGTTAGTTACATAACCTACACACATAACCCTTGTCAGATATTGTGAAAATTTAGCCTTATCCGTTTCCAAATGTTTACCCAAATTCCACAAAATTATGAGAGTGCCGGTAATGTTGTAGACTTTAGAACTTGGCTTGGTATATCTATTCGCGACCACAATAATAAGTACAATTTTAATAGATGGAGTGACATTTTTTAAACTGGTAAATTTCTAGGATTACACCCAAAAAGCCTATATATGTTGTGTTATTAACTAACTACACTAGTTAGTTAACCTCCGTATAAACCCTTTTGTTTACTCTCATTTTTAGAGTAAGATCCCCCTAGAAAAAAACATGTTGAGCCATTCCATTCTTTTTCTTACACCAAATGTTTGTTTCATTACAACTTTACACCTTATCCTACCCTATTAGATTAAGTCCTTAATCGGTTGCTAGTTGCTTTTGTGTAAAGTATTTTATTTCCTGTATTGCAATGGAAATTTTCTATCTTTGGTATGGTCGGTAAAATTGCACAATGCAATTGGGCATGTGTTAATTTTTCATCCATGGTTAGGTCGAGAAATTGCTCATGCAATGGAAATGTAAAAAGTAGTAGTTTTTAGTATGTTTTGCTACATTCACAAATAATTATTTACATCCGAAGTATGGAGGATTATGGATAAATTATCCGGATTGATCGTGATCGTGAAAATGGTGAAATTATGCAAAAAATGTAGTATGCTTATAGAAAAAAATTTGAAAAAATAGAAAATTGCAACAAAAAAGAGGGGGAAGTTTGGAAAAGTAGATAGTCGGTTCTCATAAGCTTAAACCGCTGAAATTATTTGAAGGATCGATTATTCGTTGATACGTGTTATAACTCAACTATGTAAAGTTTTGTATAAAGTGGTAGATATCGCCACTAATTTTTGTAAAGTATGTATATTATGGACGATTGGAAGTTAACCGTTATGGGAACGCCAACTTAGGGTTGTTTTCATTTATCTTTGATCAAGATGTTTTTCGAGTCTGGTTCGTGTCTACTAAACATAAAGTAGTCTACGATTTAAGTCTTTTTCATGAGTATGGTCGGGAAAGTTACTAGCAACACTGTAACTTATTTATTTAGACTTAATCTGTTTGTTTTGTTCTTTTTATTTTAACAACAATTACTTTCCATTTCCTAATCCTTATCCTTAGGTCTTATACAAATGAGGATGCGAGCAATCACATATGTCTATTCCATCGTTATGGATGTGTATATGTGGTTTGTCGCCCTTGCTGGTTTACGATTTTTGGTAAAGACTACTAATCCTATTCTTTAGCTTATTCGAGTTAAGGTTCGAATGCAGTCATATGTGTCTATCCCATCGTTAAGGGTGTGTATGTGTGATTTTGTCACCTTTTTTGGAATATTGGTATCGATAGAGATTAGAAAGAGTGATTAAACCCTTAAACCTTTTTAAAACCCAATTTATATTTTGAAGACTTGTTACTCCTTAGCTTTAGTGGTGGAGATGTGTATCCTTTCCAAGCCTATGATAGAATACTCGTACGACCGAGCAATTGAGCGAATTAGTTAAATGTTACAACATAGATTAGTTGAGCCAATTGAGAGTTTTCATTTTCCTATTTCGTCTGGTGCTTGGTTGTGTAATAATAATCGAACAAATAAATGCTTAAAGGAAAAATTCTTGACTATGGTTGGGATACCTTTTCATAAATTTTCTAAAGTCTACTTAAGGACAAGTATGATTCAAGTGGATTTTTGATGACATAAAATAACGTCACTTTTATAGCATCATTTATCCTATGTAAATTACCCATTTTGAATAAATTATTGCAAGAATTGTTACTTAATCGTTTATATATGAGATTTGTAGTAAACATGGAGTACTTTGTGAAGATTAGCTAAAAGGCACGCATTCTGGAGCTTAAACGAAGAAATTTGAAGAATACTATTCTAACATACTATACGCCGTATCCAGGATGTTTCATACGCCATATTCTATTTCGAGTAACTAAATATTCTGGAAGATATTGAACATGGTCACTACTCCAAGAAAACTCCCAATACGCCGTATTGACCTCGACCAATACGGCGTATCGAATAAATTCCAAACACTATAAATAGAAGACCTAAAAACGAGTTTTACGTGTGCTTGATCGTATTTATGATACCATAACCACAAAAGTCAATTTTCAGAAGATAATAAGAGCAAAGAAGGTCTCACAACGCGCTTAATTCCATAAGAAACACGTTGTAATTCTCATACTCTTAATAATCGTTCAATTTTTCGTATCATTCATTTAATTTGGTTAGGTTACCTTGGTTGTTCGTTATTATGCTTGTATACATTACAATGGTTAAGAGCTAATACCCTTGGGTATTAGCCATGATTATGATAATATAATGTTTGGTTTGTTTATATCAATTGCTTAATTTATTGTTGATTGTTGATTATGTTTATTAGTTTATACTTGTTTATGTGCTTAAGTATGCGACCTATCATTCAACTGAGTCTAGTGATACCGACTAAGTTAGCTAGATACTGGGATGACTCTCCATATTGTGATTTATATATCTAGAATCCCAGGATCACAAATATTGACCTATCTTTACCATTGGTTTAGTGAACAAGTTGGACTAGCAGGTGACTCTAGGATCAATAAATGACGTTAAGATTCTTGTGGTAAAGACTCGGACAGTAGACAACTAGAATATAAATTGCCGTTAAGCAGTAAGTGGGTAAAGTCTCGATGAGCTAGGGTTTAGTAAGAGCACCATTACTAATCTCCTAAGATAGATTATAATCAGCAAATAAAATACTTTATGCGGATGCGTTTAATTGTGATAGAATTCTACATGTCTAGGTTTTAGGAAGAAGTACCGCCTGAATCTAGGAAAGATATAACCCTCGAAATAAGTCATTCATTGCACTAAATAAATAAACCAACTATCTATTTCATTAATCATGGTTAATAAAGTTTTCTTATTATTGGCTTGACTGCTCTTCTATCTTCTGATTAAAATAAAAATTAACATTTTTATTTTGTGTTATTGTATTTTAAATCGATCTAAGTCACCACCAAACCTATGCCAATCTCTCAAACTGAAACCCCCTTATCCGTTAGAATTAGCTTTATCATAGGTTTAACATAGATTAGATTAATTAGATCTAACATAGATAACTAAAATACTGATAGACTTAGCAATTACGTTCTCGCTCTTAGTGATCGACACCCTACTTACCGACGAAGCTACATCTGATCAGGTACACTGCCCGTTAGTGTTGTTTTAGGTATAGTCAGCAAAATATAAATGTAAAACTTGATAATAAATAATACCTACACACGACGACATACATCATTTTTTTGGCGCCATTGTTGGGGAGTGAAAATGTTAATTTTTATTTTTATTAGTATTTTAGTTTTAACTTTTAACTAATTTAAATTTAGGATAATTTAATTAGTGTAAAAAATTTTATTTTTAAATCTTAGAGTCGGATTATTGATGATGTGTCATTTTATACACTTTTTTAAGGTCGTTTAACCCCCTAAATCGTGCATTTATGCCCAAAATAGGTACTTAATCATTCCTTTTTAGGTATTCAGCATTTGGAAGGTAATTAGAAGAAATACAAGTGACTTGGGCTCATTTGGAGAAGAATCTGACAAGACTACAAACCTACACCAACATCTCTCAAGATTATGTTCTCAGCAGCTAGAGACGGTGTCACAGATTACACGTGACTTCGTTACATTTCATACCAAGAGACATCACAAGATCTCAAGACGGCGTCAGAATGCACGACCCATCCCATTATCTAGATTATTCCCTTTCACGACGGCATCACGATTAAAATGCGACGTCGTCGCATCAATTTTCCTATATATACAAATCCGTTTTTAGGGTCTTAAGTGTGTAACTTTAGAGTAAAAGAAAGGGACAAACCCTAGTTCGTTTAGCAGCTATTAGGGATGATTTTAAGGCCTCAAAGCCCTATCGTACTTTCTTCAATTCATGTTTTAATCAAGTAAGACTAGCTTAATCATTCAATATGTCTTGTTGTGTGATTCTTATCTGTTCTTGCTTTATCTTTAACATGCTTGGCTAAACTTTCTATTGTGTTCATTTATGATTGTATGAAACCTAGGATGTAGATCTTAGTGGTGTTGCTTCTTATGATGAATATGCATGGTAGGTCTTAGAAAACTAGCTTTTGTCTGTATCGCTGTTGATATGTCTAGGAAAACATGATTATGTAGAAAGGATACCATAGGGTAACAATCTTCATACTTCCTTGCCCCTTATATGGTTGATCCACTCTTAATATATTTCACATGCATTTAATATACTCGTAGGGGCCTTGTAATAGTCTTCATACTACCTTACTTGTGTGTTGCCTTAATGGAATATTAAATAGACGGTAGGTTCGTGTAATTCGTTCATGACTTAGGAAATAGTTACATAGATCATCACAAGTGTGACAAAACAACAACACTAGGAAAAGCAATCTAGGGAGTAATACATGATTAAATGAACACAATCTTTTATTATATTGTGATCATTATTAGCGTAGTTTATTATTTTGTTTAATAGCTAAAACCAAACCAACCTCTCAAACATATAATTTACTGCTTTCATAAAATATAAAAATACAAAAATAATCTTCTCTCAACCCTTAGAATTCTGTTAGACCGTGATCAAGCCTTCCTAACCTATTCCCCTAGAGAACGATAACAACCCCCGAGTCTTTCCTATACTACACTACAATGATTAGGTACACTACCTAGGGAGTTGTAAAACTTCTTGTAGAAGTCCCTTATGACAACCGCAACAAGTTTTTGGTGCCGCTGCTAGGGAATAGTTAGGTTTTGATCATATTTTAGCTTAGTTCTACTTGCTTGAATCCTTTCAAGTAAGATTTAATTTTCGCATATTAGCTTTCTTGTAGTCTATCTTTTCTTTGTGTTATTTGTTTCGTAACCCATTCTCGTCAACCACTATAGGAGACGAGAATCCTATCCGCACCTTAGGAGACTACTCCAAACCTAGCCACGAGGGCTATAAGCATACCATCAAGCTCCCCGCAGGGAACAACATGGTACCTCTTCGATCCGACACCATCCGGTTGGTGCAAAACGGATGCTCATTCCACGGACTTTGGTCCGAGGATCCAAACCAACACCTCAAGGATTTCCTTAAACTTTTGAACTCACATGACCTTGAACGTGCAAATAGGGAAAGAACACGCCTGTGTTTATTTCAATTTTCCCTTCGCGATCAATCTAGCAATTGGCTTGAACGTCTTCCAGCATGATCCATCACCACATGGGAGGATCTTACTACCCGATTCCTTGCTCAATTCTTTCTATCGAGAAGAACCGCAAAACTCCGCAATGATATCCTGATGTTCCAACAACATCATGGAGAATCTTTATCTGAAGCATGGACTCGTTTCAAGGACTTACTACAAAAAGTCCCTCATCATGGCATCGACCTTTGGCTCCAAGTCCAAAATTTTTATAACCATGTCAATCCCGTCACAAGACGAACCATTAACCAATCGGATGGTGGTAAGCTTCATGACCGAAATGCCAAAGAATCATGGGCACTGTTAGAGGACCTCGCCCTCTATGACAACGAAAGTTGGAACGACCTAAAGGATTTCGCTAAGCCAGTCAAGGCAATCGCTTTGCCTCAAGATGTCCCGAGTACATCCAACCGCCGTTTAATCGAGCTCGAAAATCAAGTCCAAAGCTTGATGGAAGCTCATCTTGCTCTGACACAATCTACTCAAGTTAACAAAATAACTGCCTCATGTGAGATATGTAGTGGTCCCCATGACACTCGATATTGCATGGAAGATCCCGAATAAGCCTTTGTTGAATATGCATCCTCGCGTACCGATGAAGCGGGAGGTAAGTGGTATACTTTCAAGCTCGAGCAAAACAATCTTGGTGACACCTATAATCCATCATAGAGAAGTCACCCAAACCTTAGATGGAGACAACCCCAAAATTCTCAAAATATTTTTTCAAACCCACCTAACCGGTTCTAACCCAACGGTTCAATCCCAAACCGTTCTTTCAATAACAATCCTCGTAGCTTTAACAATCAATCAAACCTTGAAGGAGGTATCTAATTTCATGGCATCTCAAGATGCTAGATTGTCCAAGTTTGAAGCCGATTTCAAACATCAACAAAGTAAGATGACCAACAAAATTGACACTGTACTGAAGGCTATCACTGATCGAATAGCGGGCACACTACCTTGCGACATAGTTAAAAACCTAAAACTAAGTACTTATCTAGTTTTGTCTGCTCGTTCTTACCCAACTAAAGACCCGTAATGCTCAACTCAAACCCACGGTTTGATCAACGCTATCACAATCCATACCTAGCAACAAAGCTCCTTTTATGATGACTGAGAAAAAGAGAATAAGGAAGAAGAGGACAACCCAGAAAATATCCACGTCAACCCTCCTACACCACCTGATCCATCCATTACATTCATCACTGAAAAAGTCCTTAAATTCAATTCATTCTTCGAATCACTCGGATTAGTTCCCCCAACATCCAACACTGAACTCATTTGCACCAAAGAGGAAGATGGCGACGTGATGTTTATTGAGATTGTTCTGAAGGATGACAATTCCCACAAAGTTGTGTTATGGTTTTTGCATGTAGGTAATCTGTGATGGTTGATCTGGGTAAAACACTGGATAGTTGTACAGATTATGAGTATGTGCCATTAATGCCAAAGGATCATGTTTTTTTGCAAGTCATTCTGCCTTGATTTCATTAACCTCTGCCTGACTAAATTTCAAGAAATCGTACAACTGAGTGTAGTCTATGGTATGCAAATCCTTTGTTTGATGATCAATAGTGACATAACGTTTCCATTCTGGTTGGAGATTATTGAGAAACGTAAGATTACAGGCAATTTTCTCTGGAATGTGCTTCTTTCTGGCAAAATTGTTCATTGTCTTTTAGAAACGATGATAGTATGATTCAATCGATTCCCCTTCAGTATATCTAAACAATTCTCATTCATTGAGTAATATTGACTTTTTCTCATGTTCCTCAATGTCAGATCCTTTCATCATTTGCTAAACACGTAACCAAGTCTCCTGAGCAGTTTGACAGCTATCTACGACAGCATAGATGTCTTCTAGAAGAAACATGAGAATAATCTAAATAGCTTGATCATCAGCTTCCATCTGCTTTACTTCTTTCTTAGTAAGTTTCTCATTAGTAAGCTCGTAAAAAGATTCAGCAATGAGAACATCACGATCAAGATCACCTGGTTCAATAATCATTCGTCTGACATATGGACCATGAAGAATGGAATTCACTAACATTTTTCCATTTGGTTTGATCTTTGCATAACGAAGATGTCAACTAGACCATGGAACGTAGTTGTCTTTGTTAAGCATAGGAGGACGGTTTTCGGAACCAACAACATAGATTTCTTGTTGAGTCGACATTGCAAAAATGATGTGAAATGATATTTTTTGATCGTTTTAATGATTAGTGAGAGTTATGTAATTGTGTTGTTGTGGTAAGTGATTAGGAGTTGTTCTTTTTGTATCTGAAATTCGCGAGTTACAAAGCAAGTCCTTAAATCCCAAAGTGAATGCTTAAGTCCAAGGTCAAAAGCTTAAACCGCGGGATAAATGGTTATTTTACAGGATTTTACTAAACTCCTGAAAATATATGTATTTCACATGAAATGAAGGTAAATAGAGGGATATGTGAAGTTATTTCGTGGGATTTTACAACCTTTATTTCGTTGGAGAGAAAAGTTATTTCGTCGGAATCAAACTTGTATTTCACTTGAACAAAATAAGGGTATTTCACGGAAAAGACTATGTTATTTCGCGGGATCAAAACCTGTATTTCGCTTGATCAAAATAAGGGTTATTTCACGGAGATGACATAGTTATTACGCCGGATCAAAACCTATAATTTGCTTGATCAAAATAAGGGTTATTTCGCGAAAATGAGTAAGTTATTTCATAGGATCAAAACCTGTATTTCGCTTGATCAAAATAAGCGTTATTTGGCGAAAATGACTAAGTTATTTGGTGGGTCACACCTGTATTTCGCTTGCACTTTGAGTTATTTCGTGGAATGGTACCTGTATTTCACTCCTTTGAATGTTATTTCGCGGTCAAGAACAACACGAAACCAAACTCGAAAATCACATAAAAACACAATTTTGAACATTTTCTCTTGACTCTTTTTGCAAAACAAAGTATCCCTAGGCTATATCTATTATAAAAAACATAACTTTAAGCTTTTTAATAACAAAAATTATGGTTTTAAAATTTTCGAGTAATAATGCCAAAAAACACCCAAAATTTTGAATTTTTGACAAGAAAAATCATACACAAACACACTAAATCACTCTTAGGCTCTTCATACCACTTGTAACACTATATCTTTCACACCAAATCACACGTAAATATTGAAATCCTAAAGAGAGAAAGATGGTTTAGAGAGAGAAAGAAATAAGAGATAAAGGTGTATGATTTCTTAAGAGAAAATGAGAACCAACACTCTCCTAATATGATAGGATGGTGATATATATAGTCACAAGGGGATCGGCTCCTTTGGGCTTTCTATGGGCCGATTCTTAAACAACAAATGGGCTTTAAGCCCAAAACCTAAGCCCAATTAGCTTAGACAATTCCCGTTAACTATATTTTCCAATACAAGGCTTGGGAATAAATAATGACCATCACTTTAGTAAAAATGAGGCTAACAAAAATATTTATAAATTTGTATATTTATATCATATTTCGAATATATTGAGTTTGCAAAAAGTGTCATACATGAAAAATAAAGTCAAGAAACTATCTTTGAATGTAATCTTTTTCATTTCTATAAAAACGATTTTTATTGAAACTGAATTCAAAAAAGCCTCCACGCATCATGTCTTATAATGCTTTATCACGTTTTTCACTTCTCATCTCATGTCACACCTTAAGACTACGTCTTGATCTATTGTGTAGCGTAAAGGTCACGCCTCGTACCTTTGCGAGGCTTTAACGACGTCATAATGAGCCTTTTAGAACCCTGATAATACCACTATCTGTAAATTTAAATAATTTCACACAGAAAAACAATTGCTAGTGTCGTTAAAGTGTTACTTTTTTTGTAAAAGTGATAAGAATATATATGCGTTTGTTTCAATAATTTAAAATATGTATATTCACATTTATTTAATGTCAAATATATTTCATGTGCCATTTGCTTGTAGATGTTGATGTTTATATAAAAGAAAAAAAAAGTACATTATTTTGGAGTTTTTGTTGAGATTCGATCTTATAGAAAAAAATTAGACCAATCAAAATGCTTGATTTTGACACGTAGGCAAAATCGTGCGATCTGACAATAATAGTCAAAATTGAATCCAATTTGATCAAAAACCATGTAGAATGAAAAAATCACCGAAAATATATGTGTCAAAAATGTAATAGAAAAAACCTTTATAAATAGGAGGTAATTAATAAAACTTTAGTGGTTAAATTTTAATTTATTTATATGGACTTAAATTTAAACGTATAAATTTCCATGCTTTAAAAGGGGTGCTCCTAAATATACACCATTTTCCACTAATTAGGGGGAATTGCATATATACCCACAAAAACTTGAATATTTGCATATATACCCAAAACACAAGTTTTCAATGCATGATGTACAATACAAGTTAAGCATGTTTTGGGTATATATGCAAATATGCAACTTTTAGTAGGTATATAATGCAATTGACCCCACTAATTAAACACTAGTTATTATAGCAATCATTAAACTTATTAATTTTTATTGTTATATGTATAGTAATTATAGTTATTTAGGTCTCCCCCTTCCCCCTCTCTCTTTGCCTCTCTATATCTCCCTTTTCCTCTATTCCTCCCCCTCTCTCTCTCACCCTTTCTCCTACTCTCAAAGGAGGAAAAAGAGAGACGGGGAAGCGATGTGTGAGAAAGGGCGAAGAGAGGAAGCAAAAGAGAGAGAAAAAGGGAGAGTTGAGAGTGAGACAAACGAAGAATGAAAGAGAAAGATAAGAAAAGAAAAGATGAAAGAGAGGAGAAACCTAAGAAATGAGAAGGACGAGAGAGAGAAGAGTGAGAGAGAGAGAGAGCGAGGAGATGAGAAGAGAGAGAGAGTGGGAGAGAGAGACGAGAGAGAGAGAGAGTAGAGAGAGAGATAAGAGAGAGAGAGAAAGAGAAGGGGTGGGAGAGGAAAGAAAAATAGAGAAAGAATGAGAGAGGATCATGAGAGAAAGGATCAGAGGTTGGGAGAGAGAGGCAGGAGAAGGGAGAGAAAACTAAAGAGAGAGAAAGAATGACACGGATGGGGTAGAGAAAGCAGAAGGAGAGAGCAATGAGAAAGAGAAGGGGAAGGGTGAAGGGGAAAGGGTGATGAGAGAAAGCACGGGGAAGGGAAATGGTGAAAGGAGGCAGCTAAAAGAGAGAGAGAGAGAGGATAGCGCAAGACGAGAGACCGAGAGATAGAGGGAGAGAGAGAGACTGATGAGCAAGAGAGAGGAGACGAGAGTGGACGGATTGAGAGCGAAAAGGAGAGAATTCAGGAGAGAAGAGGGGAGAGGGAGAGCGTGGGAAAGAGATCGGAAAGGGACGGGATGGAGAAATGTGCGTGAGAAAGAAATGCGAAAGTGAGGAGAGAAAGAGAAAAAGTTGAGAACGAGCAGAGGGAGCAGAAGGCCGCGAACGAGCGAGCGAGCAAGAGAGACAAGAACAAAGACGGAGAGTGCAGGAGCGATCAGCGAGGAAAGAGAGAGAGACAGAGACGAGATGAGCGGCTCTCCTCTCTCTAAATCTCAAGCGTAGAAAGCGAGAGAGAGCCAGAGAGCGCGGGGGGGCAGAGCGGAAGGGAGACATTACTCTAATCTTTTCGGCCACCTGTTCCCAGATCTGTACATACTTCCAATAAACCATGAATTTAAAAATCAAAATCCCAAATTAACATGAATTCACATACTTCCCAGATTTGTGAACTTATACGCTTGTGTGTTCCTCATAAGTCATACTGTGTACATAGTGATAGTTAAGTGTAATATTGTGGTTTTACCACCCCTCGTCGGAAATAGCTAAACCTACAGTTGGCTGCCACCATCACCATCTCAACCTGTAGTGAAGGTGTCTGCGGTGGTGGCCAAACGGATGACCACAACTACCCCACCACAAAAACCACCACCTAAATTCACCACACGCCGGAAAAAGACACTAACATTATTCATCTCCACCCTACCATTACTACCGCCTACCTTCTTTTTCGATATAAGGGTTGTTGAACCGATCTATATTATAAGGGTAGTGGTGGGTGTGAAAAGAGTAGTTGTTTATGAGAGAAATTGCGTAATATGTGATAGAGAATATAATTGTGTCAAATTATTTTGTGTGCTTTTAATGTAGAACAGCTCTAGTTTCAGAGTTTTGACTTGATTAAAAGTTTAAAACGTGTTTAGTTACTGTATTTTGGGTTCATTTAGTTGGACCCTTTTAAATAACTTTACTAAACAAATACCCCTTAGACTTTATACCTCATATACATTATTTTTTAAAAATACACCAAATATATTGTTCTAAGAATAAAACATATATGTTATATGTATAGTAATTATAGTTATTTAGCTCTCCCCCTTCCCATAAGATACCTATCACAGCTGTAAGCTATTTTCCAACCATATAGATTCTTAGTTAATATATCATTCATCTATTAGTTTCTGTCGTTAAAAAAAATCTATTACTTTCTGTTGCTTTTATTTTAGATACTTATGGTTTAATATTCGTTTTTTATTTTAGTGCTTAGCAAAAAACTTTACTTGTGCCCTATTCGTGTTTATTACCTACAAGAGTTCTGGTCTAGGATTTTGTTTCGATCAAGTTATTAGGGTTTCGCTATTTTGGTTTTAGAGTTTGGTTGTGCAACTGAATTAGGGTTTCTAGGACTATAAATCGCTTAAGTCCTCATCTTCTTCAAACCCTAATGAACCACGTAAAAAACAGGTAAGCAAGTTCTGTGTATGTAAAGTTGAAGTTCATATTTTGATGATTGTTTCTTGTCATTTACATAGTAATTGGCAATAATATGCATGTTGATCCAAAGGTGGGTAAGCGAGTTATGTGTTTGTAAAGTTCAAGTTCATATTTTGATGATTGTTTATTGTCATTTGCATAGTAATTGACAATACTATGCAGGTTGATCCAAAGTTAAGAAATTATATTCAGTTTCTCGATTCCCATCGTTGTGTTGATTTTGGTATTGCCGAACAACATGCTGTGACTTTTGCAGCAGGTCTAGCAACAGAAGGTCTTAAGCCATTTTTTTGCTATATATTCATCATTTTTACACGGAGGTTATGATCAAGTGAGTACTTGGTTTTCACTTTTAATGAAATCTAATAACCGATAACTGATAGCAGACAAGTAAGTTTCATGACATTCAGGTGGTGCATGATGTTGATCTTTAAAAACTACCTGTTCGGTTTGCGATGGATAGAGCTTCGCTATTTTGGTTTTAGAGTTTTGTTGTGCAACTAAATTAAGGTTTCTAGGAGTATAAATCACTTAAGTTCTCATCTTCTTCAAACCCTAATGAACCACGTAAAAAACTGGTAAGCGAGTTCTGTGTATGTAAAGTTGAAGTTCATATTTTGATGATTGTTTCTTGTCATTTACATAGTGATTGACAATAATATGCAAGTTGATCCAAAGGTGGGTAAGCGAGTTCTGTGTCTGTAAAGTTCAAGTTTATATTTTGATGATTGTTTATTGTCATTTGCATAGTAATTGACAATACTATGCAGGTTGATCCAAAGTTAAGAATTTATATGTATATATTATACTATGAATATTTATATTTTATATATGTGTGTGTGATGGTATATATATTTATGTGTATATATATAATAATATTATCTATATATCTATATTATATTTATATATATATATATATATTTATCTCTAAATGTATACACATGTATGTATGTATCATATAGATAATGTATGTATGTATTATACATGTATGTTCGTATTATATCATGTATGTACGTATATATACTAATATTGTATGTAAAGTATACTATATACATGTATGTACGTTAACATATATTATATATTATATATATATATATATATATATATATATATTTATATATATATATAATAATTTCTATATTTAATTATATATATATTATTATATATTTGTGTGTGTGTGTAGAGTGTGTGTATCTATAGAAAAATACATACATACATACAATACATAAATACTTACATACATATATATATGTATTATATATGTTCGTATGTTGTAGGTATGTATATTATATATACTTACATATAAATTTTATATATATATAAATACATACATATATATATATAATAGGTATATATTATATATATATATATATACAATTATTATTATATATATATATATACGTTACATACATGTATATAAATATAATATTATATATATATTTTATATACATGTATGGGTATGTATATATTTTTATGTATGTACGTATATATATACATGTATGTACGTTATATATTTATATATATATATATATTTTATATATATTTATATATATATATATATATATATATATATATATATTTTATATATATTTATGTATGTTTAGTATTATATAATATATATCATATGTATATATTTATATGTTATGTATGTTGATATATATTATATTAATATAATATATATATATGTATATATGTATGTATATGTATATATGTATGTATATGTATATATGTATGTATATGTATATATGTATGTATATGTATATATATATGTATGTATATGTATGTATATATGTATGTATATATGTATGTATATATGTATGTATATATGTATGTATATATGTATGTATATATATATATATATATATATATATATATATATGTATGTATATATATCCTATTTATTTATATATAGAGTTTTGGATCAAATGAGAAGTTTTATTAAAATAAAGTAGGATAAGAAGTAACTATGACCGTTTATTGATATGCACCGAATTAACTTAGAATGCTCTCTATTATTCTTAGGATGCATTATAATGCATCATAATGTGTTTTCTAGCTTTTATTATGATGCATATATGTATATTAGATGAATTTCATAATTTCTCTTGTTTTTTGTTCTCTATATGGTGTCAAATCATGAAAATCAATTTGCCACCAGCTTACACTGCAAATTAACTTTGAAAATCAAATTGGTGATCTAAATGAATAGAAAATGCATTCTAATGCAAGTATGTTGCTTCTTAAATGTGAGGTTTTAGTCACTTCTCACCACTTCTTATTTTAATTTATTTCTTACTGGATTCCTACTATATATATATTATATATATATTGTATTTATATATATATAAAAATATATATATATATATTATATAGTAGTGCGTTGTGAGTGTGTGTGTCTGTAAGATAATCATTTCATCACCATAAACACAAAATAAGAGAAAAATTTTTAGAGAGAGAAAGAACTAGAGAGAGAAAGACAAAGAGAAAAATGGTTACTTGTAGAATATAAAATGTGGAAGCAACACCTCTTACCTTGTTGGATGGGGTATTTATAGTACATGGAGTGTTTTAACCTACTATGGGTCGTTGAGCTTTGTATTTGGGCCGATTCCGTTCCTATTACACATGGGCTTTAAGGCCCGACAACTAGCCCATTAGCTTAAATGAATTCCGTAAACTATGTTTTTCACTATACAAGGCTCGAGATGATATTGACCATCACTTTACTAAAAACAAGGCTAAACAATCTCCCACTTATCCAGGGTATGCCGGTCATTCAATTGTGGACCTTCTTGTGACGTCTTGAGTCTTGGAGCCTTGTGTTCTTGGGAATTATTTTGATGATCCTTTTGCATGCTTGTGATATTGGATCTTGATCTTTAACTTGATATTCTTTGACAAAAATATACTGTTATCGTGGTTCTTTGCCTTGCATTTCGTCTTGACTACTGAGACACTAAATCTTTATCCTTGAATCTATGCCTCCTAGCGTTCTCGTTTGTCTCCACCCTCAAGCTCGAAGGTCTTTGAGGCTTTGCTAACAATCTCCCTCAACATTTTCTTTTAACATGATTACTTGTACCACATCATGGAAGGAGAAGTACTTGATCCACTTATGAGATATATCTTTGTTATTGTTCGGCAATCTTGTCAAAAATGTTCTTTTGAGGAAGTGCTTGTACATCAAAGATTATGGAAGACTTTGATAGTTTGAGCATTCATCATGTATATATCTTTTTCGATTAAGCATGAGGTCTTGAATCTTGACTGCGCTGGAATGAAGTTGTAACGCCGTCTCTTATACCTGAAAATTTTTGTTAGTGATAAATAACAAATACTAACTACGAATATGGCTTTGTCATTCGTCTTGAGTATAGGGTTACATTAACCTTCGGTTTCGTGAGGACCGTTTTACAGTATAAATACTGTACCTGTGATTAGGTAGGTTCAATTTAGAAGAACCTCCTGACAGGGGTTTTCCAAGCTCATAAGAAAAGATTAGATCCTCTAACGCGATTGCATTAAGATTTCACCGTACTTGCTTGTTCTCATTACCAGAACGTCTCAAAGCAGACAGCACGGTAAGAGTGAATCAGATAGTTACTATCTTTCTGGTTGAGTCGTCAATTCATATACTGGACCAAAATTGATATCCAGTTGACACAAGCTTGATTCATTTAGAATCTCGCAAGTCACCTATCGCAGAGCTGTTTGATGTTGACTTTGGAAGGATTTCCATTCACCATTGTGAATACTGAAGAGTATCACTCTGAATGTTCTGGCAATTACCACAAGGATAATACATTGGACTTTTGATACCAAATGTTGCATAATGATGTACGACATTTTGTATATTGGAATTTGTGTCCTAGTGAGATTTTTGATAGATCTCGTTGGATCTAGACTCTATAAGTGCACATTTGTTATTTGGTAAACGGAGGCTGGAGCGGACTGCCACCTTTTCAATATCAACGATCTCGGAATGAGAAAGCCGATAGAAACGTGTTGATCTCCGTGAGAAATGAACATAAAATGGTTTTGAGGAGATTATATGTGGCTGGGATGGGTTGTGCATTGCATCACTGGGTCCATGATGACAGTCTTCAATATCAGAATCATCTTTGTGATCACCGATAGATTATGTATTGACCCAGTTTCTGCCTAGGGTTGTATGGAGGGCTTTTTTCTTTTCACCCTTTATCCTTACAATTATTTTTCATTCTTCAACCCCTTTAGTGCTTACCGAGACTTCATGACTAGTACCTTGTTGGGTTTGTTCCAGCACTAGCTCCATCTCAGTCAGCACTATTCCCTTATTCTCACTTTACTCCTTTTTTTCAATCATACCTAGGACTTCTACTCTATCTAATGGAGTGTTCCTGGGTAGATCCCTCCGGTTCTGGCTGGATCATGGAACGAATATACCTATGCTTAACCGTTCTTTATAAATCTCTTTGAGAAACAAACTGTTGGTCGGTCTTGGGGGTATTTGCCAATGAAGATCCATTAAAACCATATTTGATAAAAAATTAATCAACGTGTCTGAGAAATCATTTGAGACACATTGAGTGTTTCCAGAGTTACCAAAAAGCTCCCTACACATATGCACCATATTATGAATGAGTTTTGCACATGCGAGGTTTGGGAACGCACTTATAGATTGAAGATCGTTTTACGTTTTAATCCGTTATTGATCACATTTAATCACTATTTCCCCCTTAAAATTGATATATGTTTACAATTTTTGACCAATTAGTGAATTAAAAAACAAGTTAATGGTCCGAATTCACTATGAGCCTAACTAAGTTTGGAGAACAGGAGTGGCTTGCAGAATCAATTTAATTATGATACTCCCCCTCAATTATAGAATAGAGTGAAAACTTAGAGTGGGAGTTTGTTGAGCACATAATTTTGAAAGAATTAATTTTTCTTTTTGGAAAATTTCTTGCGAAAAATTAGTGCTCAAGGAAAAAAAATGATGTCAGAGTATCTTAATTTAATTATCATTTTCTTGGTGCTTCTCTTGAGCATTCAAAACTTTGAATTGTTCTATATGACATTGCTCAATGACCGACAGAAGATATGAACTTTCCATTGGTGTAGGATATTGGTCATAATGAAACGTTTTCCTTTCTTGGAGACCAGTCCTAAGCTGACTTTACTTAGAAGTCGAAGAGAAAAAGTAAAAGGGTCTTGTTGAAAGCATTTAAAACTCTCGCTCGATTTTCATTATTCACCCGTGTTAATATTAATCAACATTTCTAGGTGTGCAAATGTTATCGATTGTCGAGAGACATGTCCAAGAAGATTATTTTTGTATTTTTAAAATTTTCTAATTTTGTATATTGCTTTTATAGTTTTTATATTTTTATATTTTGTTTTTTTAATAAAATATTTATAAATCAAAATAAAAAGAAAGATAAAAAATATTTACAAGTCGAAGATTCCATCAACAGTGATAGTTGTTGCTAGAGTTGAAGTAGATGAAGTTGAATCTTGTTCTTATTGACGTTTATCGGATGCATCAACAGTAGTAACAACGGAAGACTTTGAAACAACTTGATTTTCTCCATTTGAATAATTCGTCGAACAAATTACCGAATAGACTTCCAACTCTTATCATTGACGACATGACTATCATATCTACTGAAGTGACATGAGGAGAGAGTGTTGAACACATAATTTTGAAAGATTTTAAAAATCCTTTTGAAAAATTCTTGAAAAATTATGTTCAACTGTTTTGAAGACAAGAAGATTTCTCTTCTTTTTAAGGTAAAGCGCACTGAAGCGTACACTCCCCTTTTATTTGAAGCTTGGGTTATGCACTGAAGTGTACATAAGACATTGCTGAAAGCTCATCAAATGTCACATTCATTGTCTCCATGATGTTCTTTGTCCTTTGGTTTATACTCGGAAAGCAATGGGATTAGCAGAGTATCAAGCCAATTTTGACAACGTGTCATAGAGAAAGTTGAACTTGGAAACCGTTTGTTGATAGGTTCCTGAGGGTTAGAAGTACTAGCATTATCTCCTTTAGAGCAGTCAGATTGACACACAGGTTCACCGGTTGCAATTGTTTTTCCGTTAATGTCAAAAATTCTTCCAGTTGGTGACCACCTAAGGCAAGATCTAGGTGTACTAGGCTTAGGTGAAGCAAGTCTTTCTTTGGACCTTACCTTTTTAGGTTTCTTGACTTTTAGCTTATGTTTCTTTTCATTTTCAACATTTGAAACATTAGCACTTTGGTTTTTCTTTGTATATTTCATGCCATTCACATACTGAAGCACACATTCTTAGTATGGTTTAGTGGTATTAGATAAATTGCTTAAATTGTTGCACAATTTACCTCATATTTTTCATTTCTAATAGCAAGCTTAATGTTATTATATTCAGATGATGTATGGTCTGGATAGTTAGAAGACTGTAAACTCCTATGGGTTTCTTCTATTTTCTCTAACTTATTCGAGAGGCAACTACTCCTTAGTACTTAATAAGGACCATAACTCTTAAGATTGTTCCTAGACCGCGGTCTTCTGGTCCTAGTAGTGCTTTTAACGTCTTTAGGAGAGAAACCAGTATTTTTGGAATTAAATCGGTCCTTTAATGATGACATAAGGTTGTAAAACAGTGATCGGTTTTGTTCCTAACGCTTTCTTTTACATGTTTGTTAGGCATAAAGTTGTCTACCCTAGAAGCTTTAAAAGGATTAATCCTAAAGATTCCTGAGGAAATCACGTTATCATTTTTCATAACTTTTGATTATGTGGGGGTGGGTACCGTATTGAAGTTTTTGTTGTTGTCTAGTGACTGGTTTTGACAAAGCATGTGACTCATCGATCTTGGGAATAGCCTTAGATTTAGGAAGAGGAGTTACAACATATAATTTTGGTCTAGAGGAAGAAGGTGGTTTTCCCAAGATTGATTGCTTTGCAAACTTAGTATTCGTACTCGTTCCATGAGTGGTGTCCTTTTGTTCAGAAACCTTACCAAATAACTAGGCTCTTAGCTTAGCATTTTCATAGATCGTGTCGTGTAATTTGTTTTGCAAAGAGTCAATTATTGTTTTGGTTTGAGTTCGTGTCACAGAGATAGAGTCAAACATGTTCTTGTATGTGGTCTTAAGGTGAGCATTTTCTTTAAAACCTGAAACTCTAATTCTACGTTCTCATTCTTTAGGTTTCTTGGACACAGGATCAAGGGGTATTGATGATACATACGGAGTAGTATCCTTTACTTTTTCCCTTTGATCTCCCCAACTAAGATTGTAAAAACCGTTTTCGATCTTTTGTTGCATGTCATTATAAGCTTTATCGTACGAAATTTTGTCATATTTGCATTCTTTACATTTTTTGTATCAATCATTCCAAAGTTTAGCATATTCGTTTTCCTTTTTAATGATACAATTTTCAAATCGTTCTTTCGTACGTTCAAGCTTAGTTTGGAGTTTGATGAATTTAACTATTGATTGATTTTGCTCAATAGCACATAATTTCTTGACTGACTAACTACTCTCTAAGAGACGACTTAATTTCAAATTCCAATGCCTTGTTAATTAGCAAGAGATTCTTAGCTTCTTTTGCTAGAGAGATGTAAAGTCTTGAACAAATTGGCTGCTTCTTTTAATTATTATTGGATGTCAACAATTTTGCACGCTAGCGTCATCTGGTTTAACGATAGGGAAAAATTTCATCTTTTACAATTTTGTGAATCTTTTGGTGAGCAGAAGACGACCAATTGTGTATATCCAAAGTCATTTTTTGTTTGACAACACGTTGAAGAGTCACAATGGTGCTTTTTACCTCATTTTAAAATTTTCGTGCAATACTTGGTGTAGTATTATCTGAAAATTCTTCATTTGGTTTTGAAAATGAGTTAGAAACATTGGCCGTTTTGGAAGTATTCAAAAAATACAACTCTTCACGTGACTTGGTTGTTTGAGAAACAAAAAACCCCAAAAGATGATTAATCTTAGTATAATTTGTCGGTTTTATTTCTTTGTTCAATAGTTTCATTTTTAGACGACTCTCTTGAGCAAGTTTAGTGTTATTTCCGATTCATACACAGCAAGAGGATCACTGCTTTTTCTAATAAAACTTTGCCATTATACAAAGTCTGTTGTTTATGCTGAGCTTGTTTGAGATAAAAAAGGATTTTGATAACCCAAATCCAATTTCTATTTAGTGTGGTAAAACAAATCTGGCTTAGGTGAAAGCATGTGCATCATTTGAATCGATTGACCCGTTTTAACCAACATATTATCTAATTCCTTTATCTTATTCTCAAGTTGAATTTGTTTATCAAGAAGCTCGTCTTAACGTGTTTTGAAATCATTCTTCAACTTTTTTTCTTTCTTCTTGAAGGAAGGAAACAATTGATTTTTCCTTTGAAAGCTGGTTATTTAGATTTGCAATTTCCTTATTCAAAGTCGTTATTTATTTAGCAGAACTTAAATGGAGAGCATTTATCTTTTTAGTAAGACATTGTTCTTGATAAACAGACTTTTGATAACACCTTTCAAGTTTGTTATACTTTTCCTGATTGATTTCAAAACATTTTTCTTGATTTTTATATCTAGCAAGCTCAGAGGTCAAATCAGCGTTAGTTTCTCTCAACTTGCGATTGACCGAGTTGACTTTCTCAACTTCAATTGCTAAATTATTATATAATGAATCATATAAAACACGTGTTTCATCAACATTTACAGGATGTTGTTCTACTGTTCTCCCACTTTGTTCCAAACTAGACACCGTAGAAATGACATTACTATCATTCTGTTGTACTTGGTGTGGTTCAGGAATGGGCTTGAGTAGTTCAGTATACTGCTCTTCTTGAGTAAACATATTGAATATATCATTATCATAACAATTTTCAGAATGGTGTACCTCAGCTGATCCATCTGAATCATAGACCGGAGCTTTGTCAGACCGAGTACCCGATGTAGATGGTTGCTGAAAATTATCCTATAAATTGCAGTTGGCAGTTACTTTCTCAATCTCATCATAGACACCTGCAGCAGCCATGAAATCAAATTCCTCAGAATTGAGTTGGATCCCTGCTTCATCCTTTTGAGCAATCTATAGTTGTGTTTGAAGATAAGCAACATCCCTTTTCCTTGGCTTTACTGTGCAGTTGCTGGCATAATGACCCTCTTCTCTGCAGTTGTAACACCTTATGTAACACCCCCAAATAGGGTCGCAGCGGAATAATGTATCCGGGAGCGTTACTTCATAGATAAATAGCACAAGATATGAGAACGACCACTATACGTGTCGTTTTAATAAGATACATTGGGTTAAATTGTAACATTTCAGATTTTCAGGTCATTTTACGACTCCTATTATTCTTCACTATTTATTTTAGTCCAGTACATGTTTACTTTTAATTTAACTTTTAAGCTAAATCGCGTAGACTAGAAATAATCATTCAACGTAAACGGTCACCAAATAAATTAAGGTTTACATCAATCAAATGTTATGTAATTATTAGGAAGATAATTATTAACTTTGGGCATTTTATTTTTATCGGTCACGTAAAAGGCTTACATTTCGCAATAAAATACGTTTAGACACACCCCGAAATGCCTAGACTTACCTAGACTCAACCCAAGAACCACCTTTAACCCGTACGCAAAATGATTGGTTTTCGTGTTATTAAGCATGAAGGCCGTTTGGGCTAGATTATATACACAATACTCATGTGTAAACAATAGGTCTAGCTAAATATGTAACTTTATCTCCTAATGTAAAGATTTACTTGTATATCTTGCATGAGGATTTCAAATCCCTTTTTCCTCCTATTACTACACGACAATAAGCGTCCTTCCTAAACAACTAGAAAATCTTCTATTATCCATGTTCTAACGTACAAGTACTCTTCTAACTAATTTAATAGTGTGTACTTAGGGTTCTATAACTTGTGATAAGAAGCTATTGACCAAATGATTAAAGAAGCAACATTGGATCTCTTTGTGTCTTGGATACCTGCGGTCAACCTCACCCTACACAAATCTCAAGATTATCAAAATCCCTCAAGGATCTTGTACAATGATCTTGCATTTTATAGGGATGTACTTAGGAGGTATTAAAAAACCATGAGTGCTTAACTAGAAACCATGAAACCACCTATTTAGGGCCACGGTTTGGTTCTTGGATCAGGGACTAGAAAAGTATCTAATCTTAAGGCCTTTATAAAACCCACTCATCTGTTGACTACTTAACACTTCTTACAACTTCTTAAACACACATACTCTCTCTAAGCAAAACCATCTCATACTTTCTCATGTTTTGGGTCATAAGCCCCCTCTTTTGCGAACAAACACATCTTCATAATCTCACATCACTCTTGAACAAGTAACTTAGGTTATCTTTGTGTGATCAAGGAGATAGGTTTGAGCTCGTGTAAGTTTTGAAAGTTATGGATTTTACATGTTTTAAGTAATTAAATAGGTAAAAGTAACTTTATTAAAGTAATTTTATAAAACAATTAAGATGTCGAATCTGAGATAAATGTAAGCTTATTTTTTTGATAAAGTACAACTAATGAGGATTTCAAAACTATAAGGTACATTAAAAACGGATTTAAAATGAAGGAGATACGCTATTTACGAGATTATGATAAAAAGTAAATTTATAAAAGTAATTTTATAAAAACTTGCTGCTGTTCATAACAGTGGGCTGTTAAGAAATATTTTTCTTGGATAGAGTTTTTAATTACAAAGACGTGGACATAAGAATCACTAAAAACCGAATTAAAATGAATGAGATACAATTAAAATACGATTTCAATGATTAAAGTTATTTAAAGTATTTTTATAAACTTTAATTTACTGTTACTGTTCATAACAGTACTTAACCATATAATAAATTTAAGTTTTGATTATACTTTTCAAATACGAATCCATACATATAAAGAACGTTAAAAACGAGATTAAAACGAGAAAGATATGACGTTTTTACTAAAAGTACTATTTATAAATGTATCTAACCTTATAAATATTATTTTCTCAAACAACTAAATTATTTATATAATGAAATTATATAAATAATACATCAAGTGTTTTTGGCATATAACAAATTGTTAGACAAGTATATTATTTTTACAATTGCAAATTTCAAGGACATTTGTTTTACAAGTACAAATTAAATTGTTTAATTTGATAAATTAAACAAACACTTTTAGGTGGTGATATAACTATATAAGATTATATGTGGTATTGGTTATCCAAAGTACATGATACTTACACGACCTATAATTACTTAGGTTGCATTCGGTCTGATCCGTGACGTTTCCATTTACTTGATTCATATACTCCAGTTTATTGACTAAGGTGAGTTCACAGCCCCATGTTTTACTACATCAATGATTTACAACTTTTGGGGTGAGAAACATGCATTATTTTACAAATTAGACGCAAGTGTACATTTTACCATGATTACGTGTTTGCCTAAGTAGCGATAACCCTCTGAGCTTATTATCATGAACTGTCAATTACTTTGTGTGAGCGCGAATGTTATAAATAGATCTATTTAGGATTAACATCCCCGTTCGGGTGAGTAGCGCTCACTGTGCTGGTTTACCAGAAAACAGACGTATACCATGTCGGATTCGGATGTTGCAGGTTAGAACATCATCACGGGCAATGTAGGCAATTTATATTGCAATTCATACATGTCGAGCTTCGGTGTCATGAGCTTAGGGAAACGTAATTACATTTATGATTTGCATATGTTGCATTATCATACACTTGGAAATCTTGCGGTCCTACATTATATTTACATAAACCTATGAATTCACCAAGTTTATGTTGATGTTTTAAAGCATGTTTTCTCAAGTCAATGAAGCACGAGGTGCTAAGGATACATTGTGGATACTCTTTTGGGGAGTCATGCATAAACGATTTAGAGTCATTACATCTTGGGATAATTGTTATGATCTAAAATCTTTGTTATCAAATGTTGAACAATTTAAGCCGTTGTGCTTTGTATTAAACAATTTCAATAAATCCAATGTATCATATTTTAAACGACTCTTTTAGAGGTCGTTCTCATATCTTGTGCTATTGATCTATGAAGTAACGCTGACGGACACATTATTCCGCTGCGACCCTATTTGGGGGTGTTACAGATTGGTATCACAGTCAAGGTTATAGAGAACCAGGTCAAATATTTTTACTTGGACTATAACCATTTTCAAACATTGCATCATACAAAGGGATTTTCATAGGACATTCATTCATACATTACTTGTTGCATTGGTTTAGTATACTAGATGCTGCATGGTTCACATACGTAGTTATAATATATTAAGTATATTATTATGGGTCTTATAAATGTACTAATGTAAACTCTGTTTGAGTGTTACAAATTATGTCATGTCTTCAGCATCCACAGTTACGTACACATCTGTCTACACTGATTCCGAGCCAGGGAGAGTGTTTTGGGGAGTTGATGAGGAGCTGTCTGATGGAGGTTCTCCATGAGTCATCGTATACGAATACGATGGACTCCCTATGTAGCCAGTAGCCCCCACCATCTCCAGACTATGTGCCAGGACCTGAGCACCCACCGTCTCCTGACTACGTGCCCGGTCCTGAGCACCCACCTTCACCTGTCGATGTACCATACGTGCCTGAGCCTGAGTACCTCGGGTACTTAGTGCCATCTAATGATGAGGCACCCATGGAGGATCAGCCTCTACCCGCTGATGCCTCTGTATCCCTAGTTGAGGGAACAGGGTTAACAACTTATGGTGTAACACCCATTGATCTATGAAGTAACGCTCCCGGACACATTATTCCGTTGTGACCCTATTTGGGGGTGTTACAAGAGTGATAATATTTTGTATTCACAGTGATGATGGAAATCCTTCTAGTGCCAACATCATACAAGCACTGTGGTAGGTGACTTGTGCCATCCTATACGGATCAAACATGTGACAACTGGGTATCAATATAGTCCACTCTATGAATTGACGGTTACATGATTCTCAATAAATAAAACTCTCGATGTGTTATAAAACTCTTTATTCTGTAACACATCGATTGATTTTCAATCCGTTTTTTCTCATTAGACTTCTAAGAACTTCATTGTTTTAAGAGGTCGATCTCATGTCCATGGGCAGCCTCAATAGGGCATTTGGGCATGGGAATACTGAACATGAATTGACGACTCAATCGGTGAGATAGTAACTCACTGATTCACTCTTATCGTGTTGTCTGCTATGAGACGTTCTAATAATGAGAACAAGCAAGTAACGGTGAATCTAATGTAATGTGAGCCAAGGAGAGTGTTTTGGGGAGTTGATGAGGAGCTATATGATGGAGGTTCTCCACGAGTCATCGTATACGAATACGATGGACTCCCTATGTAGCCATTAGCCCCCACCATCTCCGGACTATGTGCCAGGACCTGAGCACCCACCGTCTCCTGACTACGTGCCCGGTCCTGAGCACCCACCTTCACCTGTCGAGGTACCGTATGTGCCTGAGCCTGAGTACCCTGGGTACTTAGTGCCATTTAATGATGAGGCACCCATGGAGGATCAGCCTCTACCCGCTGATGCCTCTGTATCCCTAGTTGAGGGAACAGGGTCAACAACTTATGATGAGGCACCCATTGATCTATGAAGTAACGCTCCTGGATACATTATTCCGCTGTGACCCTATTTGGGGGTGTTACAAGAGTGATACTATTCAGTATTCACAGTGACGATGGAAATCCTTTCAGTGCCAACATCATACAAGCACTATGGTAGGTGACTTGTGCGATCCTATACGGATCAAACATGTGACAACTGGGTATTAATATAGTCCACTTTATGAATTGACGGTTACATGATTCTCAATAAATAAAACTCTCGATGTGTTATAAAATTCTTTATTCTGTAACACATCGATTGATTTTCAACCCGTTTTTTCTCATTAGACTTCTAAGAACTTCATTGTTTTAAGAGGTCAATCTCATGTCCATGGGCAGCCTTAATAGGGCATTTAGGCATGGGAATACTGAACACAAATTGACGACTCAATCGGTGAGATAGTAACTCACTGATTCACTCTTATCGTGTTGTCTGCTATGAGACGTTCTAATAATGAGAACAAGCAAGTAACGGTGAATCTAATGTAATATGTGCTAGAAGATCTAATACTTTAAGCTAGAAATTATGTCAAGGAGGTTCTTTCAAATTAAACCTACCTGATCATAGGTTGGTCCTTACGAAACCGAAGATTATCGCTACCTATACTCGATGAATGACACAGCCATATTCGTCCATAACTGTGCTTTACAACTAACCTAAACATGCAGGTTTACCAAAATGGTGGCGTTATACTATTCCAGCTGAGTCAGATTCTCAACTGCATGCTCATACTCGATCAACAAATGTAAAGACATGATGAAAGCTCAAGTACATGTTACTAAGAATTCCGCTACTCTAATACACAACGTCTTCCTCAAAGTCATTATGTGTTAAAGATAAAGATTGTCAAGGAAGAATGTTGAGAAGCTTTTTAAACGATGTTAAGTATGAGCATGTTGGTCCAAAAGTCACAAGATCACAAGAAGGCAAAAGATTACAAGATGATGAAGAGATGATGTATGACTGATGATCTCAAGAAGTTCAAGATCACAAGAATGTCAAGCATGATGGAACAGGCTCAAGATTAAAGTTAACTACATATCACATAAGGTAAAGAACAATGAATTAAGACTACGAGCAAGACTAAAGACATTAATAGAATGATAAGCTTAAGTTTATTGTAAATTGAAGTGACCTCCCTTAGGGGGAAATTGTTAGGAATACAAAAAAGTCTCGGTCGCTTCTAATATATTAGCCCGTAGCTCATACTCTATTAAATGTAAGTAAGCTAACCAGTCCAACCCATGGAAATCCCATGGGTTGGTCAGCCCATGTACACGTATAAAACCCTTCTCCATGCCATGGAGAGGGTGTTGGTTTCATTCTTATTACACACACTTCTCTTCCTTTCTCTCTCTAGAAACCTTCCAACCTTTCTTTCTCTAAACTCGCTCTTATATTCTTGTTATATTGTGTGATTCGATATCCTACACATCTTTATTCTTTGCAAAGACGTCTAGGGAAATGTGATGGTGTAGAAAGGATACCATCGCAATAGTCTTCATACTACCTTGCCCTAATATGGATAATCACCTCTTAATTGTTTGAATGCGTGTAATAAGCTCTTAGGAACCTTGTAATAGTCTTTATACTACCTTACTTGTGTGTTGTCTTAACGAAATAATACATTGACGGCAGGTTCGTGTAATTCGTTCATGAATTAGGAAATACTTACACATTACACCGCAAGAGTGACAAACAAAAAGATTAGAAAGAGCAATCTAAAGAGTAGTGCATGATTAAGTGAACACGTTTGTTTAACCTAAATGAGTTTCCTCATCAAATTAGAAGTAGAATTAGATAGTAGTTAATTAGTTAAAACAACCCCCCTTAAAACCCGAGATTTTACTTGCTTGCATAAAACATAAAAAGAACAAAAATAATCTTCTCTCAACCCTTAGACCTTAGTAACATTCAATTCAAACCTACCCAAACTATTCCCTTAGAGAACGATAACTTGCCTAGAGTCTTGCTTATACTACACTACAACGGTTAGGTACACTGCCTAGGGGATTGTAAAACTTTGGTGTTCGCAACCCCTACATCAGTTAATTACTTTGTGTAAGCACGAATGTCGTAAATATATCTATTAGGATTGACATTCCCGTCCAGGTAAGTAGCGCTTACTTGACCGACCGTACTGGTCAAATGGACGTATACCATTTGGGAACTCCAGGCGGTATCGGGTTACACACCTACACGGGCAATTAAACTTGCATTGATTTGAATGCACTCTTGTTGTAGCTTCGGTGTCATGTGCTTAGTGTAATCGTAATTACCCTTTTACTTAGCATTGTATGTGTTACATGTCATACACATTTGAAATCTTACGGTCCACACATATTGTTTACTTAAACCTATGAACTCACCAACTTTATGTTGACATTTTAAGCATGTATTTCTCAGGTGCTTAGCCCGTATGGACATTTTTGAAGTGCATTGGAGTCCACATTCATCATGGCTATTTTTCATGGATTTTCGCTTGCACTTAAAAATTATTCTTGTTGTTGTAACAAAACTATATTTCCTTTTGATGCAAAACTTATGGGACCACTATGTTAAAACTTATTTAATTTTTAATGTATCAACGAGAGTATCTTTTTAAACGACTCATATAGAGGTCGTTCTCTTATATCTTGTGCTTACGTATTATGAAGTAACGCCACCGGTTACTTTTCCGCTGCTACATTTTGGGGGTGTTACAACTACCCTCAACACTACCAAAACTCGGGGATCATGAAACAGGCAATAAGGATATCCATAAAGCGATAATTCAACAGGAAACAAACATAAAAAATATAAAAATATCATAACAAGGCTAGCACTTAAGGTGCTTAGCCACTCATACTACATATAACATAAGAAATAATGAAGGAAATCATGGATTGAATAAACATTATGTTCTTACAATGTCTGTAATGAATGATTAATACAAGAAATTAGTAAAAGTAATTTCTCCCTTAGATTAATGACGAATGGAGGCAAATTCTTCTTTCTCCAGAAGCCCTAGTAGATCCCTAGAACTTCTCTCACCAAGAATGATACGAATGAGCAGCATATGTGGCTCTATTTATAGGTTTTGACTCAACTACGACGTAGTTGTGGGTGTGAACTACGCCATTGTTTGCTGATGCAAACTTTCCTTTTGGTGGCTAAATGTAACTACGACGTAGTTAAAGTGGCCAACTACGTCGTAGTTGTGACTAGACATGCGTTCCTTTGATGACTCATGATAATTACGGCGTAGTCCCATCGTGGCAACTACGCCGTAGTCCCATCGTGGCAACTACGCCGTAGTTTCTTCTAGGAAAGCTTGGTTCTTTGACGAACTACGGCGTAGTCCCATCGTGGAAACTACGTTGTAGTTGTGTCTTGGCATCAACATTATGTTCACTTCATTAGTCCTATTCGCATGTCTTTTCGTTCCAAAGCTCGTAATTCCCTACAAATGAAATATAAAGCATTTAAGTATACATTTCAATCAACATTATAACAATTACGAGCATTTCAATAGGGATTTTGATACGAAAAAGTATAAACTATTTGATGTTATCAATCACATACACCACACTCATGTTGGAAAGCAAGAAGTGCATCTTCTTCTACCATCTCCTAAAGTCCACCCCTTCAAACTTATCAAGCTAGAATAGTTTGAAGCCATGTGTCTCATAGTAGCAGCTATTGATTATCACAAAATATTTTACTTTGATTGTTGGTGGTTAAGAGCACAGAACAGGGTGAAGATAATCAATAGCACATAATATACCAATGTATGGTTACCGGACATCACTTGAAATCGTGTTATCACTTTCCACAATAAACTATTCGACCCTAATGCATGGGTCTCACGAATATCTACTTTGGATAAAACCAAATGTCTGTTATTGAATTAGGCACAAATCAATAACCCTAGCGCATCCAAGTGTTTAGGTTTTCTGTGTATCTCCATGCAGATGTTATGATCTCTATTTATAGTAGAGAACACTCAACCCTAGTTTATGAAATTATGAGTGATTAACGACGCATTAGTCACCACATAATTAGCCTTCATAATTGTAGGGATTAGTGGTTACACAACCAACTAAACGTGGTCGTTCATGCAGTTATAATCGTCACTTGAATATGTCAAAACAGTTACAAGTATTTGAACTCAGTCCAACTAAGTCATTCCTTCATAGACTTATCAGCTAACACACTGAAAAGCATACAAGCTAAAGTGTTCAACTTGAAAAAGACTCACTAATGAGATAACCCGTTGAGGATACATCATCTGATGGATTTCTCCCTGATGGTGTCCTTCAGCTTACTACTCAAAGAGTACAGAGCTGAAGCCATTAGACTGATGAATATCATTCAGTTCAGAGTTACACTCGCTGAAGAGTGAACTCACTAAACTTCATCAACGACTTGAATTCCCTTTTACCACTATTAGAGTCAGGGTGTTCATTGACCTATGGGTGTACACTCCGTACCTTCATCCCTATTACCCAGTATGAATGGAACCCAACAATTGAACCAAATTTCCAACAAAAGCTCTGGTTATTAGCATTCTGTTGTTGTGCCATCCTCACGGGGTAAGGTTTGCTTCAGGTCCCATTTTACATGGTTAAACCAGCCATGCCGTTTGTCATATCTTGATATTGATCTTGATATGTGTAATTGTCTTGCGATTTGAAATTTGGTCTACTAGGTCGGAAGTGATTAGGAGGAGGCTGCCTGGGCCTAGGCATTGGGTCTCGAGGATTAGGATAATTTTTGTAATAATTTGGATCATCGTTATAATTCCTTTAGTAACCAGAGGGTCTAGCTGGTATGGGCCTATGAAGCATGTTGTTGGCTGGAACATTTCGGTACTGTGATTGATCATAGTATCCAGAAGAATTGATACCTGATATTTAGTGAGTTTTTTAAAAGACGATGAGGTGCCTCCCCTAGCATGTTTCCATGTATTTCCCCTGGGACTTGTGGCATGAATGCGAAGGAAAGTGGTGTATTAAAAAAAATGATCAGATAGATTTTTTATTAATTGTTTAGAACACTAAACATGACTTCTTTTCATAATTGTCTAATAGATTTGGCAAGATGGAAGGTCAGACGGGTAAGTAATGGGTCAGCACGAGTAACTTTAGTACTATTTGGGTTGACCCTCAGATAAGAGGGAGGGAGATATCAGATGTACCGGTTATCAGTGGCGAAGCCAGGAAAATGATATATAGAGGGCATTTATATGCTTAATTCGGATAGTCGTTTCAACTAATAATCTACAAAAACGGGTCGGATACAGTCAGGGGCGGAGCTATGCCTAAGGTAGGCGGTTCCTGGGAACCACCTTAAAAATCGAAACCTTTGAGATATTATACATGAATTTTTTTGGGACCTACTTTAGAAAAATCTTGGGAACCACCTTGAGATGAAAATGAGCTAAAAGGAGATAAAACTGAGTGATGAAATTTAGTTTCGAGATAGGTAGATGAAGAAAATGGTGAAAAAGAAAGAATGAATGAAGAAATAATAAAAAGGAGTTGAGGAAGATGAAGTAAGAACGAGAAGAATCTTTTTTGGGAAAGTGAGAAAGTTTTTTGGCTCTCAATAAACATTTTTTTATATACTTATAATCATGTGTTGTGAATAATTTTTGAAAAATACTTTGTGTATATAACAAGTTAGAATTTAACCCGTGCGTTGCGGCGGGGAGCTAAAAAAATTAGACAACACGTAGGTCGTAAAAATAGCGGTAACTGATAATCCAGACATAAAATCGCAGTAACATATAGAACTGTGAGTAACAATAAACATAGTGTGTGGCATTAATATAAATTGTTACTTTGGCATAAAGATTTGAATATTTATCACTAAGGTCATTGATTGCTGATATGGTTATAGATTGAATATAAATCATTATGACATAACCACTTGATTTAAAAATGAAAGATATAAATATGTTGCAGGTTTGGAATGACATATATGAAACTGGCACAAATTAAAAACCTGAAACATTGGAGTGGTGCCGGACCGCCCAACAGTCATTGCGTATGCTCTTACATCACCAAACCGGTTATTGAACCTCCCCTGCGGTTGATAGAAAATAAGTCTATGTTCAGATATATTATAGTTTATTTCACTACAACACCTAACGTAGTTACTGAACTGTTATATGTCTTCGCAAATGCATTGCCGGTGCATAAATAAGCCGATAATAATAGTAATAACCGATTTATAAGACGTGGTTGTTTAACATTTTAACCTCAATTGTCCATTTTATTAGGCTACCAAAGAACTTAACTAACATCTACATAAGTAACACATCATGTACTATCTTATTATGAAAGACTACAACAATTTAGAGATGTATAAACAAACCTGTAAGCAAAAACTCCCAAACCATTTCCCTCTGAACACTATTCATTAACCTAAAAAAAGTTCACATATCATTAAATAATGACAGATAAGACATTCAAATTTGGTTCCATGTTATGAAAAATACGAACTATAGAAACAATCAAAATCCAAAATTGTTTAAGGCCTTAATCGAAACTAAATTGCGTCTGGAAAATATTAAACAAAAGGTGAATCTCATGAATCTTTATAAAGATGAATAAATTAAAACCTTACCCATAATCAAAATTTTCAAAATTGCAATTAGTTTGAAGATGAAGATCTGAACTTACCTGAAATTTCAATTTTGTATTTGATAATCCGTCCCTTAAATAGAAGGCACGCGTGGGTTATGCTTTTATACGCGTATACCTTAAACGATGAAAATTAACATTCTTAGCAACATATTAAGTAGTTTGTCGGACTATGTGTTCTCAGCAACATTAAGGGGTCTTTGACATAACATGGGAATTCCTGATGGGCTCAGATAAGAGCTTCAGTTTGAAGCGTGTCATGGCTGATACCAGTAGGGTAGCCTCGCCAAGTTACGCACCGCTCATGTTCATCATTGCCACACCATAAGGGTTTTCTGAGTTTCACATATAACACCGCGATCTGAGTTTCAAATATAATAATCGGATACTATAGTATCCTTTTCAATTTCGTTTCCTAATGGCTCAAACATATAAGTACGTTTCAAAATGAAAGGGCGGTCGGCATACCTTGGCTGCAAGAACCTGTTTGGTGGTGTTGCCTTGCCAAGATGAATGTTGATTTCACACGTCCCCATCAATCAGAGACTCGCAACTCTTGGAACATCATCATCGCCTGCAGTCGATAAAAGCAGTAAATGAGGCTACAATCTGGTCGAGTCAAATGGGCAAAAAGACGTATGCACAGTAAGATACTTACCTACAATAGTCACAGGTGCTTCAAATTTGTTACAACCTCAAATAAGTGCAACGGTAATCAAAGTCGAATGATGGAACACATTTGCAATGGCTGCAAACAATGAAGTTTGTTCTGCCCAAATGTTTGCGTGATACATTCGGCATGGTTGCAAACCCAACGGTTTACCGTGCCAATGCGCGAAGAATGATACTTTTGATTTAGATAAACATGCCTTTCCTTTGAAAAAGGACACGCATACTAAATGATACAGGCCGATGAAACTGGCCGAAGTAAGCCCAAACAAAAAAGAAGCAGGCTTGTGGCATTTTCCCACATGCTCCATAGTAAACAGAGTGAAATTTCAAATAAGGTAACATTCGACATGGTTGCAAACCCGATGGTTTACCTTACCAATGTGCGAAGTATGAAGCCTTGAAATATTTCACCATGTTCAACTGTACACCAACAACCATATCCAATACCGACACAAAAAAAACTGTCACACAACAACAACCTTGCAATTGAGTGAAAGTGACTGAATCACAGGTTGGCACACCTGCTATGGCTCAAAATAAAATGTAAGTGCGAACAATCTTAAATGACCACAACCTGAATCAAAAGCCTTTAACCCTCTGTTACTTAGGGTTCTTGTCCACCTTAAAACCTCAACATCATCATGTTGAGTGACCAAAAAAAGCTCCAACATCACATCAGTTAACCTATATATCATGGAGCATGTTGGAAAACGCAAACGATCATAATAAGCATATGTAAATAGAATCTATGGCAACTAATCAAAACCCTAATAAGCTTACCCATATTTTCATCAAGAATACTACATCGAAAGCAACTGAATCGAAAACCTTGTTGATACCAATCAATAGCACATAGTAGGTACACGATCATCTACCTTTAGATTAACCATCTATATCACATATTTCACCATCAGAAACAAAGAGGTGGGGCGGTGGCGGTGAGTGAGTCGGTATTTAGAGTAACTATGAAGAGTCACGAAGAATGTAGAAAGGAAACAAAGTGAAGCCGGACCAAAAGTATGGGCCAAAAGAAGCCCAGTCACTGTAGCACTATAGCACAGTCACTGTAGCTACTGTACAATGATCTTTAGTATATATGATGATAATAGTAAGTACAGTAGCACGCTACTACAGTAGTAGTAGTAGTTTGGTTCATATGTATCTTAAGCTAATGATGATTCAATGTTAGTTTTAGTTATCAAATGCAACGCTATTGTGCACAACTAAAAAATACACGAGTAACAACAAACTATAAGATGCTAGAGGTGCAAAATTAATGACGCACTTTGAATAAGATTACGCAACTAACAACAAACTATAAGATGCTACAGGTGCAAAATAATGACGCTCTTTGAATAAGATTGTGCGCGGCCTGACCCGACATGTTGACCCATTTTTTCTTCCGTCTCGACCTAATGTTAGAAACCACCTTAGTTTTGCTTCTGGCCCGACACTGGATACTGTTGACCGGCAATTTTGTTTTCATAATACAAAAACTCATAAAGACTGATGAGATACTTGTGATCAAGGGCAACATAAATAACGAAACACAAACAGTTGTTTAATAAGGAAAACGATCATTAGAAGACTTTGTATAACTTTAGTTTCTACAACTTCAACTTACCGAACCGATTTAGAAGAAAACCCCTAAAATATAAAAAAGCATCACTTCCGAAAAACTAACAGGAGTCGTTATATGTTAATCTTCATTGAATGGTTCCGATACTATGACTTTATAAAAAAAACAATAAGACGAGGTTTAGTAAATGCGTAGAACCAAAATATTACTAACGTGCAAATAGTTCCTAACATATTATACTATTTCAATTCTATTTTATCTAAAACAAAAAACTACGTAGACTCGAAAGAAGAGAAAAACACAAATTCATCTACAAAGTAGAGGGCACACGTGGCTGAATGATGAGGGCACCCTCATTTATTCGATATATTTCCATTTGAAACAGCATGTGCAAAAACGTTACCGACGGCACAACCCCTCATACGTTGCTTAATGCCTCCGCCCCTGCCGGTTATTATAACTTCCTTGGGAACGACGACCACTATTGTCTGCATGCCATAAAATGGGGAGAGGTTTATGATCAACAGGTCTCAAAATCTGCAGCAATGACAATGTAGAAAACAATTAGATTAGAAGTCATGTACAACATTAGAAGTCATGATCAACAGGTTCCCTGTCTATTAACAAAAATCATCGTTATTAAGCTTACAATTAATTGTATATCTCATAAGCCAAAACAAGAAAAACATAATTTATGATCATTGATCAAAACACACCTTCTGTGGCATAGATGCTCCTCTAGGAGGTTCTGGAATATGTTTATGAGCTGGTGGATTAATATAAGCAACGTTTCTGCAAAACAAGACAGATTAAATAAAATATAATTTCAACTAATCATCATTTAGATACAAAGGAACTTACAGGACATGGTTATCCGTTATATCCTCCAAACCACTAATGGGTGAAGAAAGTACCACTCTCCGACCATTTCTCTCAGATATCCAAAAGTAACCGTTCATTCCGCCACTGCATAAATTTAACATGGAACATTGAAACTCAAATTTACAGAAAGGAACAAGTTGAAAGTTGAGAATGGTAATAGCTGACCTAGCCTTTACGTCAACTGGGCACATAGGTATTTGAGTTGGGTGCAAATTCATTTGCATTTGATAGAAAGAGTTGTAGTAAGCACTTATATGTTGGGCCAAGCTATTACGTGGAGACACGTATAATATATCACAAAATACACTATTCCGAGCTCGCTCTTCAGGCTGTTCATAAAAATTTGGCATTAGCGTTCAAACATTAAAAGAAGACGATTATTAGGTGATAGGTACTCTGTTATTACATATTCAAAATTTTAAATGCACAATGGTTACATGTTAATACGCATTTGATTTGATTATAGCATCCATCACTTTATATTGCATTCATCACTATAAAAATGGAGGTATGTCTTTTTTTTGATGAAAAATATTTTATTTGACACCGAAAATATTAGGTTGGGTAAGCCTGTTCTTGACGGATAATATTTTTAAGGTGTACTAGGTATAACAAATACAAGGCTGACATGTAGCAGAATACCGAACTGTTAAAGTGTCCTCTAGTCTACTTGTTTCAGTGAGTAGCTTCTTCTCGTCAATGAAGGGCAATTTGGCTACACCCTGTTTTCATAGTAATAATAAAAAGAGAAGAACAGGATATAGTGACAGGCAAAACAGTGAAATTAATAATCAACTTAAGATAATTAATTTGCAAACACAATATTACCTGCCATGAGGAAGGTTTTCCATTCATGTCGATGTCAAAATCTATATGTACATATAAAGCCCAAGGTTATTTACAGATTTAATTTTATTTTTACATTGGTCAAAGTACTAAAGATTAATCGGCATTAACCAAAATTGAAGATTAAATATTTGATCATAAGCCTTTTTTAAAAAAAATAATAAAATTATTTGATCATAAATACCGTAAGGGTAGAAGTCAATTATAGGTGACGATGGATCACTCATCAGTCTTCTGTAATTGACAGGGAGAGCACTTGAGCTGTAGCACCATATAAACATTATGATAAAATGTCTGAATAGGAGAACCAAACAGGTTAAGAGGAGGCAAAAACATATGTTGATTTCAGATCGGTAAATGTGAAATACCTTGCAGCTGGCAGGGTTCCCATAAGTTGATCAAATGGTTTAAATGGCTCTCCCAGGAAAAATGTTATTTCCAAATCAGCTAAATCTTTGAGATCAGAAGCAAATGGGGCATAATGATATGGATAATACCTGGAATTATAACAGAGTTTATAAGCTACTTGGATATTCTTCGGCATCAGCATTTATGTGTCTTCAGAATCAAATTTAATAGCAAAGAAGATAAATACAATGAAAATAGCGAAGTCCAAATTTTTGATCACCTAAATACTTAGTTCGAGGTGACTCTAACCTAAAATTAGCTAACAATTTTACCGAAACTTTTTAAACTTCAAATACTACAAACAGGCTGGTTAAGAAGATAAGGAACACACCTCGCATTTAAGGACTAAGTAGAAATATCCCACATCTTTGATAGCAACATTTTAGTTAAGCTTTCACATTCGATTTAAATTATTTAGATTTAGAGAAATTCATACAGATTTATACGACATTATTTGTTAGTGAGGGTCTAACGGCCAAAAGCAGCATGCACTTAATTACCATGCCCTGGAATTCAACCCCGTTACTCTAAATCCCTATGAATCATACTCAAAACATAAAAATTTACAGCAATGACGAAAGAGGTGAAAGCACAAAACAAAAGTTTTCGGTACCATTGCCAAGAACAGACTCCCTGATAGTAATAGCGGCAAACCCAGCATAATCCTTCCACATAATTCAGTACCTGTGTCGATATAACAGGAGGACAACAGAGTGTAAAACATTATAGGAACTTATGATTAAACAAGTGTGTGTGTGTAATACTGCGAATAAAGTTTGGTAAATTCTTCTTTCTAGAGTTATAAAAGTGTATAGGTCGACAAGTGCAAGCATCTTAAGTGAATTAATAGAAGGACCAAACTAAACTCACCATTTGCCTTTTAACCTCTTCAACCTCCTTTGGATCTGTCAAATTTAACTTCTCTTTATAATACCTTTCCTTGTAGCCAGGTTCCCCTAATTTGATCTGAATTGAGAAATTGTTAGAATGTATAGCACATACTCAACTATATTTTTTTTTAAAGCAAATATTTAGCTAGACTAGATCATTAGACATCACCAAGCAACCAATAAAAAAGTGCAGCAAGTAACAGCAAACTTAAAGGGTTCAGATACTTGTCATTGTCAGGATAACAGTGACCTTCCTGTCTTATTTTTAAAATAAAAAAAGGAGTAAAAAAGGCCCCAGTCTTCATATGTCAAGTTGAAGGTTTATTACTCCTTGATCCATATATGTTTTTTAATAAGAAAAAGGGTAAAAGCCATTAATGTTTCATATACTTATAGTCTAGTCTCATTATGCACTCTGAACCGACGAAAAAATCATGATGGATAACATACTTACACTTTTTATTCATTATGCATAATATTTGATATTTGATAATATATGCTTATGAAGAATTAATATTATATGAAAAATATACATATGCATAATGAATCCTAAACACCGGTATATTATGCATATTAAGATTTAAATCGGTCCGTAGTTCATTATGAAGAATTAATATTATATGGAAAAATATACATATGCGTAATGCATCGTAAACACCGGTATATTATGCATAATGAGATTCAAATCGGCCCGTAGTTTATAAATAACTAATAAATAAGCACATGAAGCATTTTTAGTCTTTACCCTAAGAAAAATGATTATGGCAAGTGTCAACATCAAAGGTAGATATGAAAAAAGAGAAAATCACTAAAACATGTGTCTAATATTGAATGGTTTAGGCATATAAATTAGTCATGTTTTTAGTCATACCAATCACCACACTTTAAATAGAGTAAACATCGCCTTCTCAAAGATATGAAGAACCAGTGTGCTTAGAAATTGATACTCGATGAAGAATAGGTAAGTTTGTCATTTTACAAAAATGGTTCATTAATCTAAACAGAATAACATTGCATTCTACAAAAAACTGTTGAATCATTAACCAAAACTGGTTTAAGAGGACTTTCAAGCATTAAAATTGCAGAGAATTTATTGTACCTTGTCCTCTCTCATCTCTTCATTGTTCGCATATGCCTAGATTGAAATAGTGAGCAACAGACAACGTAACATCTACCATCAGTTGTAATCAGTGTAGGAAAATAATAATAATACATTGGGATAAGTGGATAACACAGATCTTCAGTATCTGATGCATGGAGGTAGTGAGGTACACCTTTGAAGTACAAAGTCAACTTAGACAATATATATAAACTTCACCTTGTGTATGCGGGCCCGCTTTTGAAATATTTGGTCTTCGTGAACAGCAACTGCCTGAATAAACCGCTCAACTCTGTCCAGCAAGACCTGAAATTCAGGTGTCAGTATATACATATAAAGCAAAAGGGTTGTTTTTTTATAAAATATGATTACAGCCATTCACGATCAAACCAGCTAGCAAATATAACTATCCAAGAATTTTTTTTATTGGTATATACAAATAAAGCAAAAGGGATGTATAGCACTATAGCATACAACCAATCTAATGCATACACATTTTTATATGCACTATAAAGGATTAGTAACATTAGGAATGTACCTCTCTATGCTAATTTTCCATCTATATACCAATCACCTAAAATATTATTCCAATTAGCTCTAAATTTATATACTACTACTATTTTCATGAAAACAGATTCATAGACCTAAACACAAACCTAAATAATCAACCTAACAATAAGATAACGACATGAAGAGAGATAAGCTGATTACGCTATGTGTCAAACATTGAATGGAAGGTTGATTTTTACGCTTGTACTTTCAGCGCATCTATCATTATAATCTATTTAATGCTATCACATAACATGATCCAATTTCTCATCATTATAATATAAAATCCTTTTATAATTGTTGTTTGTAAACTCGACCATAATGGACCAATCTCTTGCAAGCTGCTGAACTGTCAAGATCACTAAAAATTTGGTTCATGTACATCAATGAGCCACAGAAAACAAAACCAGTGAACACTAGTTTAATAGTGCAAAACCATCAGAAGCATACAAATGAAAACTCTACAACGAGAATTTATTAACTAAAACAGATATTATCCGACGAGTTAACAAAAGAAGGCACAATTACCTCCCCCGCGTCAGTAAGATAACCACCCATTGCAGTAAACTCCCTTTTGTAGATTCGCACTAGCAGATATATAGCCCCCTACATTAGCAGAATAGGGAAAATATACATACCCATTAACATGAATGAAAAGGATTTATAAGTGCAGTTAATATTTATTTCATATATGAGTGACTAGAGTAACAAATACAATTTTTCAACTTATAATACTTGACTAATAATCTGTTTAATATGAGTATATATTATCAGAAATAAATTACCAGCCAGCTGGCCGTACCTCTCGAATCTCTAAAGTTGGCATATGAGGAAGAAAGTCATTGCCCAAAAAAAAGCAAAGGAATACAAAATCATCCACCAGTCTTTCCAGGCTGGTCTTAAATGGAGGATTTGGTATCTCCAAATCATATTGCAAATATTCTCGTAGCACCCAGATGTGGAGGAACTGCCCACAAATATTGTAAGACCCGATGATGATACAATTATAGAAAAACAGAATAAAAGATATTAAAAAGTAAGCTAAGAGAATTTAACCTGATATTTCTTTTTGTGGATTGGGATATCATTTACAGGCTTCCCATTCACATCACCACGACACTCAGCTGCCAGGTGGCCTACTTGACCACATTGGAAACGTTTTTCTTGCTGACCCGGCATTGTGATTGCCTGCGGAACTTAAAAGGTTAAATACACTTCCATTGACCATAATTAGACAAGAATCAGAAGTGATAGCATCAGAGTAACCGTAATACATTATTTACTAACCTCCCTCAATATTGAGAAGTGGACCTCATGAGTGGCCAGAGCCAACATAATAAGATCTGCATCCTATCAAATAAGCAATGAAACTCAGTCACAAGCTGGAAGACGGACAACGCTGCATATATTTACAATAAGAGGTGGCAACTTTGACCCATTTGCCTACAACTGGGTTCATTTGGGTTATGTTTATGTCTAAAGGTCAATTAGGTACGGTGTTGTAAAAAGCGGGCTAGGCGGGGCATACACCGCCTCGATTTATGGCTAGGCGGCCAAACTAGGCGGAAAAGTCAAACGGCGGTAAAACATCCGCCTAACGAGGTCAACAAAAAGTCAACGTTTTTTAACTAAAAAATTAGGGGTTTTCTTCCCAATGTACCTGACCCATATTTATTTTAACATAACATCCTAACACAAAAGAAAAACCATCGATTGTAAACACAAAGTCATGGGTTTTTCGTATGAAATTCGAACCAATTGAACAATATGTTATGGACAACATGAGAATCAAGCATCAATTTAATATTTATGTTATATTATTGATAATATTTATATACATAAAATTCCAATCCGCCTAGGCGGCGCCTAGGAGAATTCCGCCTCGAAGGTGGTCGACCGCCCGACTAGCGCCTAGCGCTTTTTGAAACATTAATTAGGTAAAGCTAAAACACTCGAGTAATTATCTAAAAGGGGTGAAACCCCATTGAAGTGTATTCAAGTACGTAAACCCTCTTATATTACCAAACAAATCCTGTATAAAAAATTTCAGCGCAACCATACCCAGGCTGTTCAGACACGCACTAAAAAGTTATCCGTTTTTATATGGTACCTAACTGGCCATATTTACACCTCTAGTTGCTATACAAATATTAAAGATTGCCAGAGACAAGTGATACGAACCGGATCGATAATAGAATAAAGATAAGAAAATAAACGAGATAGATGGTTTATGTTGATGGGATAAACCGACCCCCCGATGGTTTATATTAATGAGATAAACCGACCCCCCAATTGATAAACAAAACAATACTTAATATTCATTCCACATATCAATATTACAATCCTAATGCCCTATTTATAATAAAAGATATTCCCCTCCCTGGATCACAATGAAGCCCAATAATAAGTTCCAGCCCAAAAATTTGTCCACCCAAGTGTCGTTTTCTTGGCCCATGGGAAGGCACATCCTTCTCTCGTATACGTGACTGATCCCCTGCCCAAGTCGGGTTCGTGCTGTCTTGGCTATTCGCTGATTCCAGAACCCCGACACATGTGCAAATGTCTTCTGTATCCAAATCCTTAAATGTGCTGTCAGTTAATGGTAGGTTTTTCCCACCACATTCATCAGCAACTTCTGTAACATGAGCCTTGCCACTGAAACTTTGCCTACTATTTTCTTCAAAGTGCGGGATAGTGGCGGGAAGGGTGGTGGGTGGTTGTAGGGCTTTGAGAGCATTTACGATTTCAGCAGTGTTGTAAATATCAGCCTTGGCGGCCGATATATCACTGATATATCGCTTATCGGTGGTCAACCGATACGTTTTTTCACTTATCGGTAAAAAATCGGTTTTGGTCAAAATCGGTCGATTTTTGGGTTGTTTTTTTTTTTGGTATTCTGATTTTCTTGATCGTGATTTAATAAAAGTATACAAAACTGAATTAAAACCACACATAATGTATATTTTACAACATATACATAAGATATATAGTTAAAAATAATAAGAATATTAAAAAACTTATTAAATATATATATATTTTGCAAAATTCCTTTATAATTTAGGGTCTCCGCCGAGAAACCGATATATCGCCGCCAAGACCGTTATATCGCTTAAAGGGGGTCGACCGCCGAGGTACCGCCGAGCGATATTTACAACACTGGATTTCAGCGAATTGCCGATCCGCTTCAACCTTGTTTTTCTCAATCGTTGCTTGCAAAAAAGCCCATTGTTTCGCTGCCTCTGAGTTGATTGCAGCCTGATCGATCTTAAACCGTTCCAGATTCGCCTCCAATTGATCGATCCTAAACTGTTCCATTTTTTTTAAACCCTAGAATCGAAACAGCTCTGATACCAATTGATACGAACCGGATCGATAATAGAATAAAGATAAGAAAATAAACGAGATAGATGGTTTATGTTGATGGGATAAACCGACCCCCCGATGGTTTATATTAATGAGATAAACCGACCCCTCAATTGATAAACAAAACAATAAACAAAACAATACTTAATATTCATTCCACATATCAATATTACAATCCTAATGCCCTATTTATAATAAAAGATATCCTAGACTTCTTGACTAAGAAAACATAATAAAGGAAACTACTAAATAGTTGACTAAGAAAATGTAATAGAGGAAACTAAATAAACTGCAGGATCATATCAACAAGATAGTAAAACACAATTTTCAAATTCTCACCAATCCATAGAGGCAATGCCGAGTGTTTGGATTATAACCAGGAAGGTTACGCTGCAAACAAATGAACGACATTACTTTGTGCTCTCCCTCATCAGGAACATTTGAGTCGGAAAGAATCACCTGCAAATGATGTCCAATGCGGCCACAAAAATATTATGGGAGAACAAAATGGTAGTACTTAGAAAAACTATAAAATGAAGGATCTAGAATGAACCTTGGTATATTGCCAACCAGATTGGTGATTCAATCTACATTGTATATATTACTCAGAGCTACAGATAGATACAGGACTTCAATGAGTGCCCAGGAGTGATCACATTTGAATCAGATGTTTCAAGCTTCTCTTTAGGAGCAAGTGCAGCACCCTGAGCTTCAAACTCAGCTCTCAACCTCTCTTCTTCGGCTGCCTATACGAGAAAATAGCAAAACTAAGTTAACTACTTAATCTAGTAATCAGCTCAATCACTACAATTAAACTTTGGAAAAAATCTCACTGCTTTAGCGGCGTCTTTGGCAGCCCTAAAGCGACGAGATCGTTGTTGGTTCATTTTGGCTCTTGGAGCCACACCATCTGCAAAAAAGTAGAAGCACTCACAGCTGACAGATAAATCAACTATGAAGACAAACTAGAATGATACAAGACGACAGTCTTACCTATTGCCATAAAGAGAATTTTTCTGGGCCGAACCAATGAAAAGAGATGGTCAATGTAGTCAAATATTAACTTGAACACCTCATCATATGTAGCAGGCGCGGGCTGCACCCAGGAGTGCAAGTGTCATCGGTAATTCCAAGTAAAATCACATAAGTTAAAGGGGGTAGTCTTCAAAGTTAGCTGATGTAGAACAAGAGTATATGGTAAATAACAATGGGCCTTTGGCCCAGTGGGATGTAAGTGTGCCCACCAACCAAGAGGTTGTGGATTTAAGTCTTGTTGAAGACATTTGTGAGATAGCGTAAGATAGGTGAGATATAGGTGTGTGAATTCAATAAGATAGGTGAGACATTCCTCATGTGTATTTGGGTAAACTAGTCCATATAATTAAGTTGTATACAATGGAACTACCACGATTTCCAAGCAGGGTATATACTTCGATCACAAAAAATTCCAGGGGATACACCGCACTAAACATTTCTATTTTTATGTTTTTTTACACTATAGAACGTTACACCTTTTATCTAGCATAACCCACGTAAGTTCACTACAAGTTGTCACAGATAAGGGGGACAAAAGCTATTTAATGTTCTTTGCATTACCAACCCTAAAGAGACATATCTCTTAATATACGGCACCTATGTAAGTAGAGTAGTTTCAATTGGCTTCTTATTGTATATGTGACATGCGTTAGTATTTCATCACGTAAGCAGTTTTACACCAGTCCAAATGTACACCATACACGAAACATACGACTCAAATATTGATTACATATCCTACTAAATACAGATAGCGATACTACCTCGGTCTAGTAAAATTAGAGGTGGCAAATCTTGCCCATATGGTAATTTATGGGCTCTTTTAGACATCTTTTTAAAAAGTATGGGGCACTTTTTGCCCATCAATTATTGTTAAATGGACGCTTATAGGCGCATGTAAAATATTAAATGGGCGCTTACCTCCGTCAATAATGCTACACACGGTTTTAGAAAATTCACCATCAGTCGATAAGACCTCACATTTACTTTATTAAAGACACTGCTATTGTACTTTCGTGCGACCAAATTTTGTATTTTTCCAATATAAAAATTGATTCTTTTTTTACTTTTTTAGAAAAAGACACAATCAAAGTACAATATCCGGTCGCCAAAAAAATGCAACATTTAAGAAGTAAGGAGTTACATAGATTAATGAGAAAGAAGATGAATTTACCTTTCCTTCAGGATGAAAACAAGGGTGAATAATACCATTCATATCTAAATACAAATTATCAAATTCCATATTGTTAGGGTTAGGTTTCAATAAGTCAAGACCGTTAACATCTTCCTGTTCGACCACGTCAGCAACTGACTTTGGATAACGGTCAGCTAACCACCGGTAGAACGCTGGTACCCCCATCAGAACAAGATCTAATTTTACTTTGACGCTGTTAGATATCGATCAAATTGATTTATTAATTTGGATGTTGTTTGTTTGTTTGACGGCAAATTGAAGAGTTTTATATAACTCTAATCTATCTTTACTCCTTCTACTTTGAACTTTTTTTGTCTTTTACAACTCTTATAAAAACATAAGTTAACATACCTTTAATTAATAGTTTTTTTTAAAAGGCAACAATATATACCACAAAAGGAGAAAATACAAATAAAGGTGTCCAAACTTCAATAATCAAGACGATTGACGGAAGCAGGACCCTAGAGAGGAAATCATACAACCCACGAGGGCTGAGACTCAAAAGAACTCAAACACAACTAAGAGAGAGATACACAACTAAAGCAAGGGAAAAACAATGCCCAACCACTAAATACCGAGAGCACATATCACAATCAAGCCAATATAAAACTAAGGCCATGCCCCACCATGAAAGCACCTGATACTCGGTATTGCAGCAACCATCACAAAATAAATTCCAGAAGCACACGAAATCAAACCATCCCTAGTAACTGACAAGTTTGGGATTGCTTATTAGAAATATATTATGCGGTTACTTGGATAAGTTTGTGATAGTATTCGTTGACGATATTTTGATCTACTCAAAAAGCAAAAAGGAACACGAAGAGCACCTTAAGTTAATCTTAGAATTACTTAAGAATGAGGAATTGTACGTCAATTTTTTTAAGTGTGAATTCTGGATTCTATGGGTACAATTTATCGGGCACGTGATTGATAGTCAAGGCATTCACGTGGATCCTTCCAAGACTGAGTCCATTAAGGACTGGGCAGCACCTAAGACTCCAACAGAGATACGCTAATTCTTAGGTCTTGCCAGTTATTACCGACGATTTATTGAAGGTTTTTCAAAAATCGCCAAGCTAGTTGTTACCGACGATTTATGGGTACAATTAAGTAGTGTATTCTACTTCACTTAGTATGGTCAGGGTGAAGTATTCAGCAAACATGTGAAGAATTGTTGTTGATTTCTCGCATGTTCTCCCGAACGGATATTCACGAAGACAAATATCATAATACATTATAGAAGCAGTATTATTTGGTGTGGATGACTTCTTCTTCAACAAATATTCCAATGTGCACGTTAATGACAAAGATATAAGATTGTTAAAACTACATCAAAGTTTTAGAATATGCTCAAGATACAGATGTTGGTTTGGGGGGAAGCTGATTTAGAAACTTCGTAAAAAAAGAGTCTATAAAGAAAGCTTTTTAAGACATGTTGCATGGATTAGGGGGAAGTTAATCCAACTCATGCATACTACAATGGTTCCTGTACAAGTAAAGACACTGAAGATCCACGCTGGAGTACAAGTTTCAAGACCAGAAGAACTCAGAAGACATCTTCAGCATTGGAAGCGCTTTGGAAGACTTTATTTTTGCTGTATTTATACGTGGTAGGAACATTGTAAGTAATTTCGTATGTCCACATATTGTGGGAAGATTTTTAGCCTTAAAATATGTCGACTTATACAAATTACATTAGTTTTCATATAGTCGGATACACAAGGACTAGATATTTCATTATAGGATAGTTTAGTTTATTCCGGGCTATATATTCCCCTCCATACTTCCATGGATGGGTGAGGATAATCATTTGTGTAATAAGTGTGTGTGTTTCTTTCTCTCTCAAAAAACACACACATCTTTCCCTCTCTACTTTTCTCTCTTAATAAACATGGCAACTTATTTCTTTTATCCTCCCTGACCTCCGAATCGTTATTACTAGTTAGTGATTTCTTTTGTTAGCAGGTGGATATCCCAGTTCAACAAGCAAAACCTGCTGAACAAAGACCTCACTAGTTGATACAACTGTGACACTGATCCCAGAAACAACACTTTCACCACAATTACAACCACCACAAACTAAAAGAAGAAAATCAAAAGTTCTCCTCAAGAAGTCCAACAAACCTGAATCACAAGTTGATAGTGGTAAGCTTAAAAGTAAAGTCGCCAGACTTGAGAAGACGGTTGCTACAATGTCTAGGTTTAATCTTCCCGAGGCAATTGATAAGTCTGTTAAAGCTCACTTGAAGAATGTTTTACCAAAAGATGTTCTAGATTAAGGTAAGATCAAGATGGAGAAAGCAGCCAAGTAGAGCATGCAAAAGTACTCAGCAACACCATTTGATAAAGTATCTCTTGATGAATATGATCAGAATGACAAGTTGTTTCAAATGTTGATGAAATCCAAGTCATTTGATAAACATCCTGCTCGTAAAGCTCTGTATGATGCTCTTGTGCAATCATTACATGTCGATGAAGATGACATGGATAGAGTTGTCAATGAACCACCTACTCAGAAGAGAAGACGACAAGATAATCAAGATCAAGACCCTTCTGCAGATTTAGCAAAAGAAAAGAAGAAGAGAAAACAAAAGGATTATGAGTCTACTATGAAAGACAAAGATCAAGTTAGCTCATCTAAGAAAGGTAAATATCCATCCAAGTCATCCAAATCTAACAAACCTATAGATGCAGAAGATGTAGTGCATGAAGTTGATATAGATGTTGCAAAATCTGTTGAAAATGATGTGGTTGATGCTGATAATCCAACTCAAGCTGATGATAGTGTTCCTAAGCGTGACAATTCGAAATGGTTCAAGGAAGATGTCATGGTCAGACCAGAGACACCTGATCCTGAATGGCATAAGGAACCAAGTGATGCTCCTGAACAGCCTTGGTTCAATGACTTGGTGAATGCTCAGAAAGATCCTCTCACTTTTGAGGATGTGATGGGCTCGTTCTTTGATTTCACCAACTTCACCAAGAATTGCCTCCAGAAGGATAAGATTACAAAAGCTAACCTTGAAGGTTCAGCATTCAAACTGATAAAGGGCAGATATAGGAACTACATCGAGCTTGAGTACAACTTTGAGCAGTGCTACTTAGCTCTAACTAGTCAACTTGATTGGGTTAATCCAGAAGGTAATCGAGTTCCACATGATCTTAGTGATCCTCTACCTTTGCAAGGTCCTCAAGGTCATTTGAAAATTCGTGTAGATTTCTTCTATAACAAAGATCTTGAATAATTAACTGGAGGGAATACTGAAAGGCGATATGATACATCACTGACTAAGCCAAAAGCTGCAAGGTATGATCTTGAAGGCATTGTGCAAATGATCACACCATGATGGAGTTCAACCAAGGTAGCTTATGACAAAGATGTTGCCTTTGGAATATCTCAATGGGGACCCCAAACGAAAACTATCCTTCAAAGCAAGACAATCAAGGCAATCCAGTCATCATGTGTATTCTCGAATGAAGATCCTTAGTATTGTACGCATGACAGTTGACAAACAGTTTGGTTATGGTTATATACCAGAGATTGTTGTAAGGCGAGCTAATCAGAAGGAGTATGTATTCAAAGAAGCAGACTTTCCAAGACTGCATCTGAATGACATAAAAGATATGTTTCTTCTATATACTTAAAACAAGCTCCACCACCTCACAGGCAATCAACAAGTTGACTTAGTGACTGCTCTTGGGTTCTTTATTTGAAAAATAGTCCTTAAAAAGAGGGTTGAAGATATCCAACTTGGGGTGGAAAGCTATCAGACGAAGCTTAACCTTACATGTCCTCAAGTAAGATGTGATGGTCTGGATGCCAAAGAACCATATACCATATTTCACAAACCAAGAGGAGTTGTTTACCTGAACAAGGACAACAAGAAGTATCTGATGAGAGCAGATGAGTTATACAAGTTTGGAGATGGAACACTCAAGAAGGTTCATGACAAGCCGGATTTCATGCTGCACAACTTTGTGCTAGGATATCATGATGGGATGCCAAAGAGAGCATGGACTGATAAAGATCAAGTGTGAACAACCTCAGTATTGGAAAAGATTGAGAAGACATTGCTAGAAATAAGGATTGTGAGGAGCTTAGAGTGTTATGTGGGTAGAAGGAACACCGAGACAGACTACAGGCTACTAACACGGACAGAATGACTGTGTCATTCTTTGTTTGCTCATTAAGGTTCTGTCTCGATCTTTATCTTGTGAATATGTAAATATGTAGTGTAGAACTAATGATATGTATATAGGGAAAATTCCGAAAAGGGTCCAAAATATAGGGTGTTAGTCACTCTTTAACCAAAAAAACATTTCCTTCCCAAAAGAGTCTAGGGCGACTGAGCGATGGGGCAACTTAACCAGAATCCACCAAGTGTCCGTATTTGTAAGGTATACGTATTTTGGGCAACTCGTACTATGAGGGCGACTTGAACTTAGGACGACTGGCTTTTCTGTCATTTTACATTTTTAAAAGTACTAACACATAGTACATCTATCTCAGGGCGACTCGTAGTTAGGGCAACCATACTAGGGCGACTATTTTTTTTAATACATTTTGTGTATTTAAAAACTCAAAAAAACACCAATACCACAAATATACGAGCCCACTTCATTTCCTACCTTCATCTTCCACACTCATTTCACACACACCTCTCCATCTACCCCTGTTTCTCCCTTTTTGATTAAACTCTCTATCTTCTTCCAATCACTATCTGCCATTTCGTTATAATTACATTATCCGTTGCACTGATATTTTCTTCCAAACACATATCAGTGATTTTTCGGTCCATATGCGGTGCATGCCGGTAAGTAGAAATTAGATTTATTATATTTCTAGTTTAGAAAATGTTGTTGTAATTGTTTGTTTGATGAATGAATAATGTGCGCATTTGATGTTAAAAAGAATGAATTAGTCAATAGCTTGGTGTTAGTGAGTTTAAAACAAGAACATAAACTGATGTTTGACTAATTTAGAAGATGCCATAGTTAATTTTTTCTATTTTATTACTTTTCAAGTTTCATGTTATTTGAACACAACTGTAAGTTTGTAAGCCTGAGCATATTAGGATTAAATTTTTAGTATCTTTTTATTTGGACACCCATATATGTTTGATTATCTTTCTGGTGTAGGTGTCTTTTAATACATTCTGTTAATTAAGATTGTAACTTTGAGTTTCGTTTTGTTTCGAAGATGAAACTAATATCAGACACATACGTTTAGAACCTAATTGTGTCTTTATATATTTTAGGATTATTGTATCTTAAGTCAACATAAGAGTAAATTGAATTATTTTTGGTTGATTAAGCAAAAATTAGATGTGAAGCGTCGTATTTTGTTTCGGAGTACATGTTTTGGACCTTGGTTGGATTTAATGTTGTTTGACCATGAACCACTACTGATAGATTATATGATACGAAGACAACATAAAGTTGATGATCAACATCATGATATGCTCCTCATTTATTATATGGAAGTTCATAGTCTACATTTTGGTCGTCGAGAGTTTTCTCTCATCATCGGTTTTCGTTTTGGAACTGTAAATTTTGACTTACATCCTTCTAGTGACCTAAAGTTTCGTAATAGGGGTAAGCCTGAATAATAGGTTTATTTACCACTTAGATATATTGGTGTTATGGAAGGACGTGAAAGGAGGAAAGCCTACATTATAACGTAATATGTCTTTGCCTTTTGTTAGCTGTGGAGGTAATATTTATGGGTCGATTGTTGACATTCAAAGTGGATGATACCTTGTTCATGTTGGTTGAAAATCTTGAAACATGGAATTCATTTCCATGGGGTGAGCATTTGTGGTGTCATTTGTACGATGAAATTAAGAATTTAAAACAAAGGCACAGTGACGAGCACTATTATGGGTTGAAGAAAGATCCAACTATGTCCCCACATAATCGTGTCTGGCGTTTTTGTTTGCTTTCCAGGTTAGAAATTTATTTAAAATTGTAGCAATTTTATTTATGTTGACTTACATTTGGTATATTATTTAGATTTGGATTCTTGAGACATTTGAAAGATGTGAAAGCTGGTGGAATAAAGAACTAAAAGTAATACCAAGAGCACTCGGCTAATCGAAGAAGTCGTTATTTACAAGATCTTATTATTCTTACCGGTTGCAAAGTTTTAGAGCTTAAAAAAACCTCTAAATATATATATTTGTAGTTTAGAACATATTTTATTAGTACATGTCACAAATTATTTCTATAATATCTTTAGGAATCAAGGTCAACATCAGATCTCTGACCTACTATAAAAACTATAGCTGAGTACCAATCTTCATGGTGGATAGATAATAACGTTTGTTTTCAAGAGCACGTTCCCAGAGCTCCTCCTATCAAAGAACAACATAGCCTTTTTGAAACATATCTAGCAAAGTTGGAGAACAGCCACCAACACGTGGGAAAACAGGTTTCATGGTTTCATCGATTGGAGGAACAAGTGATAATAGTGTGAAGAAAAAATGGCTTAAACGAACTGTGAATATGAGTTTAAATACCGGTTTTCAAACATGAGACTAAAAGTCAGGTTTTTTTTTTATTCTCAACATATATAAAATAATCCAACCTATAAATATTTGAATTTTTGTATGTAATTATAGATATCACTTTTCAGTCCTTGCACATGAAAGAAATGACAGACAACCTAACGCTCATTTACGCTCATTTAGTTGTATGACATCTGACTTATGAGATTCACTAAATAGCATGTTTGCTGATTTGATCCAGCAACACAATTCAGATGAAAATATTTCTCAAGTAATATTGTTAAACCTTATTCAATATCAAATTATGGTCTAGGATCACTTAGCCTGATTTATTATATTTCTGCCTTATAGGATTATCTTCGAAAAGAGGAATTGAGGTTTTGTTTGGAAGATGAAGAAATGTTGCGTTGTGAACATAAAAAAATAATTGTCAAGGAGAATAGGTTTAGGTTGGATGAGGCAGACAGGTTGAGGTTAGAAGAAGAGAATATGTTGTAGTTGGAGGAGCAAAAGAAAAATAAGCGAAAGGAGTTTATGAATTCAAGTCATGGTAAAAATATTTTGGCTAAGTTAGCACATGTTGGTTCCAATTGAATGGATCTTTTGTTCTGCTTAGATAAATCTAAACAACTAGATTAGAAACCTTGTGGTGTATATATAAAGACTATGTGGAATTAATCTTTATATACTTAGAAGAAACAATCAAACAATGAACACAGAACTTTCACTGTATTGAACAAATCGCAAAACAACTATATGTTTTGCCTAATAGCTAATCGTGTTCTTCTTCTATTCTCTGAATATTGATTTATGAATTGATTTCTAACTATGCCGTAAGGGTTCCTTTTATACACTAGGGAAAAACCCTAATAGGCTTACAAAACGCGTTAGGAGATTATGCAGAGATCATGCATATCTATTCCTAATTTATCTCATACATATCTCATAAGCAGCACTAAAACACTAACTAACAATACTAACTATATACTGACAGTACTAAAACTAATGTACAAAACAGTAGTAACCATAAAACGTAACATAGTAACTATAATAACAGTATTAACTCAAACTTAACACATAATAAGTTCTCTCCACAGCATTATCTTGTAAACTCTTTAATTCCCAACAATCCACCCTAAACTTTATGATTACCTTTAAATCTTAAATTTCTTGAATTACAGCTCTTTAGTAAATTGAAGATACTTTCAAAACACTATGAACGACTTTAGCTTCATTTCCTTTAGCTTTTAAAAATTCTTCATAACTAACTTTGTTCTGCAATCTAGATTGATAAATTATAACTCATGCCATCGTAACTTTCTTCAATTCTTGCTTCAATCTGATCAAGTTGATCATCTTTTTCCACATTTCCTTCACAGTGGATAATTCTTTCTACTAACATGTTATCTGGATTTGATGTACCATCTAAGAACAAAGAGTGAACACCACTGTATTTCATAGCAATTTCCATCTTCATTAATTCTCATACTATTGAATTCAACCATATTTCATCTACTCATTTAGATCAAATAACATCCAACAGTAACGTCCATATAATATAAATCATGACCTCAAGTGGATGATCTTTAAATCGTTCTGAACCAAGGCTGTAGAGTTTTGTCTCAAATCTTGTCTATCAAGTCTTCTTAACCAATGATTGAATATCTCTCCATGACGCTTGAAACTTCTATATTTTCTATAACTTGCAGACTTCAGACATCTTATGCTTCTATCTTCTTCCATTCAGCAGATATGTTTCCCAATTTACAATATTCTGTTGTCGCAAAACTCCAATTTTTCCAATTGATGAATGAAAAGTTGTTACATAATCTGAATTTTGTGGAAATCTTGTGAGAAGTAATAAGATTTTAGCTTAAGTCATTGAAACCTTATAAGCTAGTTTATTTGGCAGAAAAATCTCAACGCTCTTTTTCTAATTTTGTTATGCTCAAACAGTACTAACGTCACATTAGCAGTACTAATTTGTCCCAAGCTACCTAACTTGCAACCTAACAAGTACTAAGTTTTCTTACGTAGAATATATCCCCACACCTAACAAACTTAACACTAGCAGTATTAAGCTTATACCTACAGTATTAACACCAAGCATCAACTCCTGACTCTTCCATTTCAAAAATAGACCTGCTCATAGTTCATACCTTTGAAGTTTGTCATACTCTACTCATGCATTTTCTTTTCTGTCAATCCTTCCCCTGTTTGACAGATCCCTCTGAAATCAAATAACGCTTTTTGCATCTGAACATCATAACTGAAGCTGTCCATCCACTCATTTTGACTTTCTTCATTAACAGTGTTAAGTCTGAACAGTAGACTCCGATAGACGTTTAAGAGCATTTTCCAAAATGGTAACTTTATCAATCAATTTGGTACATAAATCCATCAATTCTATAAGTTTTGTAGACTGTCATCGCACTTCCCAAACTGTAACCTTTGAGAGAGTATCATTGGACTTATAGTTTTTGGCAAACTACCAGCCATAAACGGATTTCCAGTTGCCGTTTGCCCTGGAGTAGCCAATGCTTTATTGCAAAAACATGGTGCATTAATAACCATATAGTTTTTAGCAAACTATCAGCTATCAACAGATTTGATTAGTCTTTACCAAGAACTGTTTGATCCTGGACTAGCCAACTATTTGCTATGAAGCAAAGAGTTAGAACCATAAAACAATTTTTGGTAATTTGTCACCGATAAACTGATGTGTGAAAAGTCATTTACCACAAATCGTTTGCTTACGACTAGCCAATCTTATGCCTGTTAAGCAGTGTAGCGATGACCATTGTTTTGTGGTTGTAAAACAACACTAAAAGGCCATCCTTCTATCATCAAAGATCTCATCAAGCCGCCCCTCAAATCCAACTCTACATCTTTTATTATAGCCTCAAATGTAAACTAAAACATACAACACACAACTATACAACATAGCAGTTAGAAGTATAAATTAGCCATAACTAAGTATACTTGTCACAGAGAAGAGAATTAATTTCTCTTGGAACCCAAGCCTTACTGACATTTGCTATCTGTTGATCAACATATTAAATTCTACAAATACATATCCAAGTTTTATTGAGACATGAATTTCACTTTATTTAGGTCTCCATGCCTAGTAATTGTAGCTTAACAGCATTTATCCCTTGTTCCCCAACAGCACTTGTCATTCTTTTTCCTTATCAGTATAAACAAGAAATTAAAACTTAGCATATTAACATGATATTCAAATTTCTATTTTTAAGTGCTGTTTGTTGGTAAAAAGGTCTTCTTAATGATGAATGTGACTTTTGAAAAGCATTTGTCCTTGGTTTGGCAACATTTACAGAGGGTACAACAGTATTGAATGACCTAGCACACTAAACTGATGCTGAAGTTCTTTGAAAAAGCTTTGCCTAAGAGTACTTAAATGTAAAAACACTAGGCCATCACTTGGTTAAAACTAAAACTGCTGTTAGAACGCAAAATTCCTTATATGAATTAAATTTTTTTGATGATGACCCTCATATGATGCATTAGTCTAAACTGTTCTACACTTCCCAGTTGACCAGTTCCCTTTTTTCACATCGTTCAAAACAGGTTTTTGTACCATCCTTTTATCATGAAAATCACAGTCTTTAATTAGATGATTAAAACTCCCACACACAAAACAAGCTTTTGGTGTAAACTGAAATCCAACTCCTAATTTTTTAGGCATTGGAGTATTCCGGCTTGTACTGTTGTTCCTAAGGTTTTTGACTAACTTCCTATTTTGATCAGCTAGCTAGTTTTTGGAACTTACGAGATTCTAACAACAATAGTCTCATCATCATCACAAGCAAAAACCCAATCTTCAAATTATTAAGCATCGAAGTTTTTCTTAACTACTTTAAGAGACATTTTCAACTGAGCACACCTTTTAACCTTAACACCATATCCTTCAAATTCAGGCTGTTTAAATTTCTCAAGTCCTGAGTTTGATAAATCAATACTAGGAGGTGCAAACAAGCCTGTAAGTGGAGGGAGAACAACATTATATCCTAGACACTTCTTATTGTTTATCAGATATTAGATTTCCAACAATTGAATCTAAACTTTTAAGGTCATATTTCAAAGATAAGTCAAATTTAAACTAATTATCCTCTTTTCTATTCTTAAGCCTTTCTAACCCTTTTCTTAAGACCATTTATAACAATTCATTATATGAAGCATCTCTTTTAAGAACAGCAATCTGATCACAAAGCATACTTTCATTTTTCTTATAAAAGCCAGTTGTTCTTCTACTGAAGCTAAACCCTTTTTATAGCTATCTAAATCAGATTCAGACTTATTAAGCTCTATTCTCAACTTATCAACTTAGACTTAAGATCTTCAAAATATTTTAAACAAGTTTTAGAGTAAGGTTTTGTTTTATTTTTGTACCTCAGAGTCATAGAAAGCCATAGGTGCAAAGTTGGTAGAAGAAGATTCTTCCACATTCACTATTCTTATAAGAAGATTCTTCCACATTCACTATTCTTTCTTGAGCTATCTTGACTTCTGTTCTTGTTCTCTTGACTCCTAGGATTTCTGCACTCTCTAGCAAAATGTCCCAACTTATGATAATTGAAACATTCCACCTTTTTCTTATCATAACCAGCAGTATCACTTCCATTAATGATAATCTTTTAAACATTCTCTAATAAAAATTTCTGCTTTCATACTTAGCAATGTCTATTGCCACTTTAACACTAACTTCATCAAATCATCTTCAATGGATTTGCTCTAGGTCTTCATGAACAACTAGACCCATTGGGATTGAGTTGGCCAGATTACATATAACTGAGGCATCACTGAGGACAAGCAGTACTATTATAGTGCTAGCATACTAACAGGAGTACTAACCATACTAACCTGAACCTCTAACATTATTAACAATCATTTGTAATGCTATGACCTGAAGAAAGCCCAAATTATTTAGCCTCCATGATTGACTAGAGGTTACACTTCCTTTGACTTCAGGATCAATCAATTCTTAAAATTGTTGTAAGGTCAACAAAACTTATTTGGCCCAATCTGATTTGTTTCCTCCATACCACAACATGCATAACCACCATTTCAGTAGGAAGACTTCTTAAAATTTCAGGTTAAAGAATCATCTTTAGTGATGAGGTACAGCCTAAGATAGTTAACTGTATTAAAAATTCTTAAAGCCTGTTAAAGATAAGTCAATGACTCTCTTAGCTAGAACAATGAATGTTCATTACATAAAGCATAAAGAGTGTCTTTTAGTCTTCTGTGGCATTCATATACACCAAATCTTGCTTCTATGGCTTCAAATAAAGGACCTTGGCTTTCGCATGTGTTTATTTGAAATTAATAAATGCTCACTTGGAAGTGTCATCATCAGGATGCTTCAGGCTTTAAGATCATTCTTCTTTAGGATCTTATGTTCAGCAGTAACAGCACCAGGTATTGTTGTAGTAGATGTACCATCTTCGTTTATAGCGGTTTGAGCTACTGGCTTGAAAGAGTTGCCTTCCTCTATGATCTCCCAAGATAGAAATCTTGAATTGAATATTGACTACTTTTCTGAGTCTTCAAGTGTCATATTCGCCTTGTTGCTTGAGAATGCATTTTTCAAGAGAATTGTTTGGGTAATTTCTAAGCCATGGTTTTTGATATAGGAATGAACATGAGATTGTATCTAGATTGTTCTTCTAAATCAAGTTCAGAACACCCGCTCTGATACCACTTGTTGATCCCAATTTAATGGATCTTTTGTTCTGCTTAGATAAATCTAAACAACTAGATTAGAAACCTTGTGGTGTATATATAAAGACTATGCGGAATTAACCTTTATATACTCAGAAGAAACAATCAAACAATGAACACAGAACTTTCACTATATTGAACAAATCATAAAACAACTATATGTTTTGCCTAATAGCTAATCGTGTTCTTCTTCTATTCTCTGAATATTGATCTATGAATTGATTTCTAACTATGCCGTAAGGGTTCCTTTTATACACCAAAAAAAAACCCTAATAGCTACAAAACGCGTTAGGAGATTAGCAGATTCATGATATCTATTCCTAATTTATCTCATACATATCTCATAAGCAACACTAAAACACTAACTAACAGTACTAACTATATACTGACAGTACTAACATTGTTCTAACAGTAGTAACTATAACTAACAGCAGTAATAAGTCCTTCAGCAACATTATCTTGTAGAAGCTCTTTAATTCCCAACAGCACCTGCGAAATAATAAGCTTGGTTCTTCTTCATAAAAGATTAAATTCCAAATTAGTTGGTATAAAGATTAAAAAAAGACCGTCAACATGTAAATGATCCATGTACCGCTAAACTTCTTAAAAATGTGAAACCATGGGTTGAGGTATGAAACTTCTTCTACTACTTTACAAATCAATATTAGATGATACAATGTGTTATAACTTATACATATAATCTTATAAGTGATAGGATATTTCCGTGAGGATTACATTGTTAGTGACACAGTTTGTTAAGTGAAGAAATAGAACATTTTCTAGCCAACCTGAGTAGTGAAAATGGTAAATTTCCATGGAACGATGATTATACTGTAGATAGGAATTTCTGGCTTAAGTTGGTTTGCTTAGACCCAGCAAGGAAAGGTTGGCTAACTAAAGAGGTATGTATTTATAGAACAACTATAAATACAATTTGTAATCATAAAGTTGTTGTTTTCCATTCATTAAGCCGTTCATTTGTTTCTTTCAATAACATCACATAACATGGGTGGACTATAAGTGCATATAAGAACCGAGCTGCTATATGGGCTATGGTTCGTTGCTACTCTTTTCAACTCCTATTGCAAAATGGCTTCCCTATTTATCTAACGGGAGAGTTATACCACTCCAATTGAGCGAAGTTGAGCCCAGGTACAACATTACCCTAAAATGTAGTGTATTTTTGGTTTGTTAGAATGCTGTTTAAATCATTTTCATAAACAAAATAAAAGATATAATAATGCACTATTCAATATAAATACCTACCTTTTAAACTAACATATACACTCAAAGCCTTTCTTCCCCCCAAGTTAATTTTTTGCTTATAATTTCATTTTTGTAAAACCAACTAAAAAACCACTACCTATGTAAGGTAAGTTAATCCGCTATAATGAAACGGGTGAACATTGGTGTCTTGCCCAGTTTCATATTCTATTTGGAGAAGTCACATTTTATGACACTAGGTACACATATGACTATAACTATCGCGATTGGTATGTCCGGGTTAGGTATAACATCCCCAACTTTACAACGCTGCGATACCCACATGGTTGCTACATCTAATACTTACACACGAGTCACAGTAAACGACTTCATAGAGACGTTTATAAAATAAGGATCACATTCGATTTTATTAAAAAGGATCAGAGTTACAAAGGTCCACAAGAGTTGTAAAATCTACAAAAGTCAAAGAACGATTCCATTTGAGTAAAATACTTTTTAATCAAATATAATTTATTCACCAAGTCCAAGTTCTTTGATATCCGCACATCGTCCCATCTAAGCAAACAAAAGCACATAAACCTGAGATAACATGCTTAAAAACGTCAACAAAGTTGAGTGAATTCATAGAGTTTATATGAATAAAAGTGTGAACACAAGTATATATATATATATATATATATATATATATATATATATATATATATATATTGCATTAAGCTCATGACATTGAAACGCTAACCAACATGTAAGAATATGCGTTCCGTCCGCCCCTACCCAAGGTAATATTGCCATATACCCAAAAGATAATATTCTCAATACAAAATGTCCAACACAGGGTGCTCACGCCATGGATACATACCCCGAACAGGGATGTCACGACCCAATAGATATATTAATTGTCTTCAGCGCTTACCCATCATAGGTAATTGACAGTTCATGAATTTCAAGGCCTTTTAGCAATAGGTACTCATGTAATAGTCTCACAATCGGGTCCAACATACCGAAAACTACATGTGTTCAATTTATAAAATAAGCATGTATCTCCTTCGCGGGGTTTATGAAAACATTTAAAAGTATAAAGGCGAGGTTATAAACTCACCAAAAGCAAGATGGGATCAAAAAACAAGTGGATCGACGGTCGTGCGAAAACCTCTAAGTAGCACCTAAAAGATGTGGCGCGACTTAGAATGATAAAATATAACCCAATACGTAAAAATAATATAAGTGTTCATGAAGTGCGTGTCCCAAAATAAGCATTGCATTACACTCAGATTTTTCAAAGAAATTTTACTCAAAACTCAACGTCTAACCTGAACTTATAGGTATTAGGACATGTATTAGATTTTACCCCTTAACTCCTATTTTATCAAAGTTAAGATATACGTTTTCAATTTAAAGTCCATACGTAAATTTCTAAATTCTGAAATTAACTCAACTTCCCGTACCTCTAGTATCTAATCCGTAAGTGATAAAAATACAAGGTTTTCACCCCCTAAAATAATTTTGAGTCTATTTTTCAAAAATGTAGGCCTCATGTTTCGAAAAGTTTCAGAACCATATGAAAAGACCACTTTACCCCTGGTCACCCAAAATAGTTTATTTCCAGAATTTTAACCCTTTACGAGAACGGCCATAAATCATAATCTATGATAGCTATTAAAGTGAGGCCAAATGGAGGTGTTAGGTCTATGTGTCTACTACAGGGTCAACTTTTTATTCTAACATTTTAATGTAAAAACTTGGAGTTAAACTCCTTTTCCAAACAGTGGTCCAGACTTGACTAGTTTTCGGAATTTGGCCATATCTTGCTCATCCGGAGGAGATATGGCTCTATCCAATTAGCCACATGTTTCTTAGACATATATCTATCTATCTAAACAATTTCCCAAAAGTCCACAAGCTAAAAATAATTCTTATTATGTCCAACTAGCTATTGACCTAAAACAATCCTTAAATCCACTTTACCAAAACACACTCTCATTAAGTTTGACCTCACCAAAAGTGTATGAAACGCCATACCATTTTGTCACACATCTTAATAACATCAAAATACATATTTTATAGTAGGTAATCATATCAAAATGCTCTTATAAAAGAAATTAAAGGAAACTAAAAGAAGGGCTTACAACAACAACGAGAATGACTACAATAACCCACACTACTTTTACACCTTATTTCTCCAAGTCTTAACCCAATAGCCCACAAATAATCAACCAAACCAACTCAACTTCTCAGCCCCACATATATATTTTACCCAATATAATACACCTTCTAAAACCTAGAATTACTTTTGCAAGACTTCCAACAAAGATCACCCAAAACAACTAACACAACTAAGCTCATGAATCACCAATTTACACTAGATTATCATTTCCATGACATGCATGAACCTTCTAAAAATATGATAAACTTCAGCCCCTAAAACTTACAAATGATGGTTAGATAGTGTTTGATTATTAAGGAAACTATGCCAACAAGGATGCTTTAAATTAATGAGAACTTTAACTAGAAAATTTTGTAAGAGAAAGGTGTTGGTGGTGGCTTATGGTACGACAACAAGGAGAGAACAAGAAAGAGAGTGAGTTTTTTTATCAAATGAATTAAGAGAAGCAAATGTAAGATTTAGGTGGTTTTTATTTAGTTGGAACATGCATTTTCATGCAAGTATGAGAAGGAAATGATGCCACATGTTGCATCAATGTGGATCCTTCCTGCCACTCATTATGGGTGAGTTAGGAAGTTTGTTGTTAAGTTTTTGAGTAAAATTTTAAGATAGGTGGGTAGTTTTGGGGCTAACGAGTACTAGCAAAAAATATTCCGAGAGTTAAGGCGGAACCACGAAGTGAAAACGAATAAGATAAAAAAATGGTTTTACATCATACGGGTATTTTTTTTTGAAAATTTAAATTACGTAGGGTTCAAGACGGATAATAATCCTAAGCATGGATCGTAAATAATTAAAATGACGATTTTAATAAAACCGACTAAAAGTGATAAAATGTAAATTCTTAAAATTTAGAAAATAAATTAAAGTTTGGGATAAATTTTGACCTTAAATATGAAATGTTACATTCTCCTCCCCTTAAAGGAGCATCGTCCCGGTGCTCGTTTCACCGTCCCGATGCTCGTTTCGCCTTGCTCGCCTTTTTCTTACTCAATAAAAGATGAGGATATTTGCTCTTGAAGTGATCTTATCGTTTCCATGTAAATTCCGAACCTCGTCGCAAATTCCATCGAACTTTGACAATGTGTATATGACTCTGCTTGAGCTGCTTCACTTCCCGGTCCATAATCTCCATCGGCTCCTCGATGAAGTGTAACTTGTCGTCGAGTTGAATTTCTTCGAGTGGAATAACCAAGTTCTCATCCGTCAGGCATTTCTTAAGGTTTGAAACATGGAAGGTGTGATGAATTCCACGGAGTTCATCAGGAAGCTCCAACTTGTACGCCACGGGACCAATTCTATCAATGATCTTGAACGGCCCAACATACCGTGTAACATCTCATATTTTACGGTCAATATTAAATCTCGACTCCGTTCCTATTTTTGCTTTGAATAAAAATATTATGTTTTACTTGTTAGCCGATTTGGTGAAAATCGTTAATTTTAGTTATTTGCGAATCGTGCTTTGGATATTTATCCGTTTTACTTGTTAGCTTCAGAAGCTTATTTATTCTTATTTTAATATTTCTCGACTTTTTCCGCGTAATTGCCGAAAACCACGTCAAAAATGATATTTTTGCAAGTTTAGCATTTAAACTACATATTTTGGGCCTAACTAATAATAAAAATTGATAAATAAAAAATTAACCAAACACCCTCATTAATTTTAGTCTCCATCAAAACTAAAAACCAAACACCCCTTAATTGTTTTAAGCTCCTACAAAATTAAAAGCCAAACACCATCTTATTTTAATCCCACCTAAAATTATACTTTACCTTTTATACCCACACAAGTTATTAACACAAAAAAATAATATAAATATAGGTAATAAGACATAAGGGTCGGGAAAAAAGAGAGGAAACACATATCACATAGTAAATATCGACCCATCTAATTTTTCCCTCTTCTCTCCCTTCCCTGCTCTATCTCACGACACACACAAACAAGAACCATACGGGTTCTTTTTCTTCTATTTTCTTCAAATACAAGTATGAAAGGTTGATTTCAAGTTGATTTAATGTGTTTCCAAAGGTTTAATTCGTCCCATTTCAAGGTTTATTCAAGATTTAAGAGTTAGGGTTTTATAATTAAAATGGGGATTTTGCAAGACTTGATTGGGGTTTGGTTTAAGCAAGTGGGTTTTGATATTTAGAAGGTCTTGAAGCATAGTTGCATTATTTGGGTTGTTTATTTGTTTCAAAAATTTACAAGAATGAGGGTTTTTTGTGTTTTGATTTTCTTGCTTTAATCATCTTCTAGTAAGTTTCACTCTTGATTTATGATTTTTATTTTGATTTTCTGCGTCCATGCATCTTTGATGATTTGATTCTAGAAATTCATGTTGTTTTGTGTTTATTTATGTGATTAATCAATATGTGTGGCATTGTATATAGTGTTTTTATAGATTTAGTAATTGAAGTTTGGATTGTTTTTGATAAGGTTGTTGGAGTTAATTTTAGACTAGCAAGGTTGTAGCCCTTGATTTCGAATTATTTTGGTCTTCAGCATTCCTGGCGAGTTTTGATATATTGATAGGCCTAGCTTCTATTGTACTTGTGATAAATTGGATGAAATTTTATCTTACTTTTGGATGAGGAGATACGGAAACGATTTACTAAAGGTTGTTGATTATATCCTAAGTCGTAGAATAGGGTGCATAAGTAACATATTGTTATGCGCAAAACTTTTGTAAAATAAAATGTTCTCTTGATCTACATTACTTGAACCTTTGTGGTCCACTATGAATATTAATTTGATTTATTTAAATCAATACTTGGATTTCAGAATAATATTTGAAATGTTTTAACGCTACTTTTCCTTACTGAAATATTACATCTCTATTATTATCACATATTGTTTTAGTTATAAAATATGGAATTCAAAACATTATTGTTGACGTTTTGCTATTGTATTGTTCTCAGGTTATTTAATCTTGCTAGGTGAGCATTCGAGACGCACAGATATATATATTTTTGAAGGCTTTATTATTTGAGTACTATTCGACAAACGTTTTTAAAAAATGTTTTTATTGAATTTGAATGGGACCTGTTGTAACTCTAATATTTTATAAAATTTATCGAATGGTTGACTTTTCAAAACGTCTCACTTAGAGTCGTTTTCTGTAAACTTGTACTTTATGCTATGCTAGTAGCATCTTATGTGGTATTCCGTTGCGTTATGATTCTGGGGGTGCCTACAGAGTGGTATCAGAGCTCAAGTTATAGCGAACTAGGTCGTTTTCAAAACCTGGACTACAACTATTTTTCAAAAAAAATTAAGAGTCTTTCATCGTTGTCAGATATCCGCGCGCGACATTGCCTTCCTGATAAACTATAAGCCCTATTCTTTGACATCTCTAACTATATTACTTGAGTAATGGGTATTTAACAAATTGGATATGAATTTCTTCTCTTACGTCTATCTTATGACATCTTTCTATTTACCCCATTGTATAGTCCCGATATATAATTACTTGATCACTCTGATTATCAAGTACTTACCTGGATTTCTCATCTACTCCTTGAGCCATTGATATAATGGTATTATTTACCGTGATACCTATACATATGGGCTACTTTCTTTTTGACCTCTTACGACTAACTTCGAACATTTACACGACTTTACATTATTTCCTTGTGATGATATTGAAATTCGGTGTAGTTTGTCAATTCCACTGATTATTTTACCATTCGACTCCGAATTGGAATAATCACTCCACCACCTTCTTATGCTGTTGATCCCATATGTTGTTTGTACTCCATCTTTTTAGAGACTTTAGTTGATGGGATTAGGCTTAACTTGGCACATCGGGATCGTGCCGTCTTTTGGACACTTACCTTTGCGTAACACAATTGACTAAGGACTCTTTATTCTTCTCGTTACTTCTTATGATTTTGAAGAATCATGCCGCCAAAGAGACTCCTTCTTCTCAATGTAACATTGTTTCGACATCCTGTTTTGTTATGACAATGCTTAAGTAGGCTAATTTATAATTATCTTATTGAAATGAATTGGGACGCCTCTTCATTTAAATAAGGAAAATTATAATCAGCTAAACACATAAATTTCTAAGTACTTATATACATGGCTTTGGGATGCCCTTGAATGTATAATAACGATTTGTATATGAGTGGGCTTAAGTGTATGGATTTAGTACGGACACAAACATTCTTTCGATTTGTAATTCATTTGTACGAATAATTCTTTTTCTCCGTTCATCTAATCATTATCGTTATTATCTTCATACGAATGAGTCCTTAGACTTCTTTCGGTTCGTAATTTGTTCATTCGATTATTTCCAAATGTGTATCCATAATCTCCATCGGCTCCTCGATGAAGTGTAACTTGTCGTCGAGTTGAATTTCTTCGAGTGGAATAACCAAGTTCTCATCCGTCAGGCATTTCTTAAGGTTTGAAACATGGAAGGTGTGATGAATTCCACGGAGTTCATCAGGAAGCTCCAACTTGTACGCCACGGGACCAATTCTATCAATGATCTTGAACGGCCCAACATACCGTGTAACATCTCGTATTTTACGGTCAATATTAAATCTCGACTCTGTTCATATTTTTTATTTGAATAAAAATATTATGTTTTACTTGTTAGCCGATTTGGTAAAAATCGTTAATTTTAGTTATTTGTGAATCGTGCTTTGGATATTTATCCGTTTTAGCATTTGAGAAATCAATAATTTCATATTTTAGCTTTAGAAGCTTATTTATTCTTATTTTAATATTTCTCGATTTTTTTCGCGTAATTGCCGAAAACCACGTCAAAAATGATATTTTTGCAAGTTTAGCATTCAAACTACATATTTTGGGCCTAACTAATAATAAAAATTGATAAATCAAAAATTAACCAAACACCCTCATTAATTTTAGTCTCCATCAAAACTAAAAACCAAACACCCCTTAATTGTTTTAAGCCCCTACAAAATTAAAAGCCAAACATCATCTTATTTTAATCCCACCTAAAATTATACTTTACCTTTTATACCCACACAAGTTATTAACACAACAAGAACCATAAGGGTTCTTGTTCTTTCATAGTAAATATCGACCCATCTAATTTTTCCCTCTTCTCTCCCTTCCCTGATCTATCTCACGACACACACAAACAAGAACCATAAGGGTTCTTGTTCTTCTATTTTCTCCAATTACAAGTATAAAAGGTTGATTTCAAGTTGATTTAATGTGTTTCCAAAGGTTTAATTCGTCCCATTTCAAGGTTTATTGAAGATTTAAGAGTTAGGGTTTTATAATTAAAATGGGGATTTTGCAAGACTTGATTGAGGTTTGGTTCAAGCAAGTGGGTTTTGATATTTAGAAGGTCTTGAAGCAAGGTTGCGTTATTTGGGTTGTTGATTTGGTCAAAAAATTTACAAGAAGGAGGGTTTATTTGTGTTTTGATTTTCTTGCTTTAATCATCTTCTAGTAAGTTTCACTCTTGATTTATGATTTTTCTTTTGATTTTGGTCCATGCATTTTGATGTTTGATTATGGAAATTCATAATGTTTTATATTTATTAATGTGTTAATCAATCAAGTGTGGCATTGTATAGTATTTTTGTGGAATTAGAATGAAGCTTGGATTGATTTTGATAAGGTTTTAGGAGTAAATTTTAGACCAGCAGGTTGTAGCCTTGATTTCGAATTGTTTTTGGTCTTAGCATACTTGGAAGTTTTGATATATTGATAGGCCTAGTTCTTATGTATATGTGGTAAATTGGATGAAATTTTATCTCCTTCGGATGAGGGAGATACAGCCGATTTACTAAAGGTTGTTGATTCTAACATAGTCGTAGAAAATGGAGCATAAGTCCATATTGTTGTGCAAAACTTTTGTAAAATAACCATGTTCTCTTGTCTACATTACTTGAACCTTGTGGTCCACTACTGAACATTATTTGATTTATTAAATCACTACTTGGATTTCAGAGATAATACTTTGAAATGTTTTAACGTGACTTTTCTTACTGAAATATTACTTTTATTATTTCAATACTGCTTTTAGTTAAACCTATGAATTCACCAACATTATTGTTGACGTTTTTGTATGTATTTTCTTAAGTTATTATTTGTTAGGTGAGCATTGGGAGCATTCGAGACGCGTGGATATATATATTTTTGAAGGCTTTATTATTTGAGTACTATTCGACAAACGTTTAAAAAAAATGTTTTTTATTGAATTTGAATGGGACCTATTGTAACTTTAATATTTTATAAAATTTATCGAATGGTTGACTTTTCAAAACGTCTCACTTAGAGTCATTTTTTGTAACTTGTACTTTATGCTATGAAGTAGCACCTCAAGTGGTATTCCGCTGCGTTGTGATTCTGGGGGTGTTACAGAGTGGTATCAGAGCTCAAGTTATAGCGAACTATGTCGTTTTCAAAATCTGGACTACAACTGTTTTTCAAAAAAAAAATTAAGAGTCTTTCATCGTTGTCCGATATCCGCGCGCGCATGCTTCCTGATCCCTTATAAGCTCTCCTTTGCATCTCTACTACTATTACATGAATAATGGGTATTTAACACTTGGATATGATTTCTTCCTCTTACGTCTATCTTATGACGTCTTACTATTTACCTTATATCGGCCTGATATATAAATATTGATCACTCTGATTATCACGTACTTCCTGATTTCTCATTTACTCCCTTGAGCATTGATACTGGTATTATATAAGGATACCTATACATATGGGCTACTTTCTTTTTGACCTCTTACGACTAACTTCGAACATTTACACGACTTTACTTTATTTCCTTGTGATGATATTGAAATTCGGTGTAGTTTGTCAATTCCACTGATTATTTTACCATTCGACTCCGAATTGGAACACTCTTCTTATGCTTTTGAATCGCATATGTTGTTTCGTAATCCATCGTTTTAAAGACTTCTAGTTGATGGGAGTACGACCTTAACTTGTCACCTCGGATCGTACCGTCTTTTGGCACTTACCTTTGGAACGCGATTGACTAACGACTCATTATTCTTCTCGTTACTTCTTATGATTGTAACGACCCAAACCCCCTCCGGAGAGTAGGCCGAAACGTCATAATCATGGTGTCATATCAAAGCATAATAAAGGCATAAAGTCATAAATGATAACAATAGGACAAGGTGGAAAGCCGGAATCAAACATCGGCTCCCAATTATGAGATCAACATGAATAACGTAAAAGAAGTCTAAAGGACGAAACATGTGTCCAAGATAGTATAGCACATCAAAATGTCTGCGATATAAAGAAAGGAAGCTAAATGGGTCACTTCCTAAGCACACACTCTCTCATGCCCAATCTCCCTCTAGATACCTGCCGTATAAGAAAGAGAAAGAAATACGGCTGAGCATAACGCTCAGTGAACGGATATAATAACAATGTAATTAATAAGTATGAATCCTGGATAGTAAATACAAAGTAGCGGAAAGATCAAAAGTGTCATGAGGAAACCTGGAGAATACGTCATGAAGGAATAGGAAATAAACATGTAAAACATGGTAACGTGAAGTCAAAGATGTCATGAGATATCATGGATAGTATAAACATAAATAATAAGGAATGCCCACGAGCTCATATAATCATACATGTCATAATAATAATGTCGTGAATACATGCATATAATAGAGGGGCTGCCTCAACATGTAATAGAGGGGTGACCTCTTATAATAATATGGGTGAGGGATCAGGCTTCAATGTGATGGGATGTAGAGCAAACACCAACAAATCCACCTTGAACGTGTAAACATGTAAACTAGGACTGCACCCTTTCGCCCTGAATTATTAATGGCCAAACATGAATATAATCTGGAACATGAAAAGGGGAACGCCCGTGAAAATCACTCTCAACGCGAAAGAGTCGTGACACAGGTGCCTCATGTGTCACGGTCATGGTACCTCCATGACTAGGTGGTAAGTCATGTAAATCATGGTCATGCGTATATATAGCTCGGGCAATAGAATAAGTCTTGAAATCAAACATGTAAAGGATCATGGCAAAAGACATAAAAATGGGGAAGCATAGCAGTTCTGGGGATGAATCATGAAAAGAAAGAATGTCCTTACTGAAAGGACGGAATATCCGTACCTTATGTCCAGCAGTAACGGAAAGAGATGGATAAGAAGATGGAAGCTACTCCTGCTTAATGCAATCTACATGTTAAAGGACATATATAAGTTACTTGTTCATGATTAAGGTTACTTTCCATTTTTTGTAACTTTCTATTTTTAGTAACTTTCTATTTTTAGTAACTTTCTATAATTAGCATGATTCCTTAATTAGTACGTTCCATGAATTAAACATATTCCATGGATTAGTATTCTTGTTATATTGGGTACTTTCCAAAAATAGCAGCTTTAATTATAGTAAGTTTCCAAAATAGAACTTTCCTTAATTAACTTTTCATAAATGATAACTTTCCTGATTTAAGTTAAGTTTTCATAATTAAACTTCCAATTATAGACTTTTTCTAAAAATAAATTTCCAAAAATAGCAAGGTTTCTATATATATAAGTTTCATAAATAGCATGTTTCTATAAAGAGCTGGCTTTCTATTAATAGTAAGGTTTACTTAAATAATATCAAAATATCATTTCACCCCTCAACTTATTTTTCTCAGGTCATAACAAACTTTAATTAACATGCTTAAATCAGACCCCAAAGTTTCAGAAATTACAAAACACCCCCTTATACTTTTAAAACTCAAATCGGGTAACAAATAAGTGCACAAAACCCTAATTAAAATTTCCCCCAATAATTACACAATTTTTATACATTCATTAGCATGTATTGGACCTGGGAAAAATATAAAAACCCTAACCCTAATTCGTTTTCCAATTATTTTCTTCCTTTTCTCTTTATTTCGCAAATCGGCAAAGTTATTAAATCCCAAATAATTATTTCGAGCCTCTTAAAAATTTAACCAACAATTTATCTGAGATCTACATGATATATGCTACCTTATAAAATTATAAAATCAATTTTACAAATTATTTTTATACCGATTACATAATTAATCCAAAATTAGGGTTTCGAACATATATTCATTCGTATGATCAAATTAACATGCATGGCTATTTTTCTTGTGTTTATACTGAATTATAATGATGAAAAATAAGTCATAAAATTACCTTTGATAATTATTGATGATTCTATGGATTTATAAAATTCGGTGGAGATAATCGAACAAAACCAATACCCGAAATCAAACCAAGCCTCCACAATCTTTCTCACTATTTTTCCCACACTCCTTGACCTTCAAATCACCCAAGAAAAATCGATCTTGCCTTGGAAAAATATTTGAGCCGCCTCTTTTGATTTATTAGGGTTTCGGTGGTTTTTAGTTTTAGAGTTTTACAAATTAAAAATGCTTAAGGAATATAATAAGGTATTTAGGCCGAAATATTGGGCTTTTAAAATGACTAAAATCTGATTTCTAATTTACCAATATTTATTTTGCCCATTATCCTAATGTATCTTATTAATTTGTAATGTATAATTTTATATTAAATATTAATTAATTCGGCATAAATATATATAATAACTTTTTAATTTTTTTCTCTGTATAAATAAGGTATTTTATTCTTGCAAAATTTTATAATTGCCATATTTTTGTATTTTCTTTTAATTCTAACCACTTAAATGATTTATTTAAGCTTTATGCAATTTTTCTTTCATTAGGGACATTTTGGTCATTTTACTCTTATTGAGATTTTTAGGTTTTACAATGATTTTGAAGAATCATGCCGTCAAGGAGACTCCTTTTTCTCAACGTAACATTGTTTTGACCTCCTGTTTTGTTGTGACAATGCTTAAGTAGGCTAATTTATAATTATCTTATTGAAATGAATTGGGACGCCTCTTCATTTGAATAAGGAAATTATAAATCGCTAAACCATAAATTTCTAAGTCTTATTTACACAGATTGGGACGCCTTTGAATGTAAATAACGATTTGTAAATGAGTGGGCTTAAGTGTATGACATTCGTACGAACAACCTTCTTTCGATTTGTAATTCGTTTGTATAAATAATTCATTTTCTTCGTTCATTTAATCATTATTGTTATTATCTTCATACGAATGAGTCCTTAGATTTCTTTCGGTTCATAATTTGTTCATTCGATTATTTCCAAATGTGTATCTGTAACACCCCCATTTTTACAATATAGCAGCGGAAGCTAATCTGGGGTATTACTTCATGGATACAACAATCATAAATCTTAGTAAATCAACTTTAAAAGATACGTTGTTGGAAAAAATGTAGTTATTATTCATTATAATCAGTGGTTTTTAAAAATTGTAGCGTACCTAAAATCTAATTTATCATGTTTGAATGATTACAGTTCAGACAACATTCGAGTCCATGCCACTCCGTACCGCAACTTGCTCAATTACATGAGATAAACATGCTAAAAAGTCAACATAAAGGTTGAGTAAAATTCATAGGTTTGAAATGTAATAGTTAAATACAAGTTATCATAATTGGAAATGTTGGTATTGCAGGAATAATTGTTATAAAGAACATTATTTTCATCTCGTGAAACAGTATTATCACCTAAACTCATGATATCACATAAAAGAGATAAGAGATATAAAGAGGATATTGGGAGATTCTACCCAAGAGAATTGGGGAGATAATTACCCAAAGAGATATTGGGAGATATTACCCAAAGAGATACTTAAGAGGGATAATCGGGAGATATTACCCAAATAAATATTGGGGGATTTTTGTTTTTACTTACACCTAAAGGGATATATAAGACATATTGTGAGATACTACCCAAATAGATATGTCATGTACCTAGGCATTTAAATTTATCTGGTTAGCATATTAGTGTAGCATAACACTTGCATTCATGATTTTATGTAGTGTTCACGGGTTTTTATAAGATATGTGAGATTATGAATTCATTAAGTCTTTGAAAAGTAACCACATTGTTATAAGATAAATGAGCATGTAAAAGAGTTTGTAACAAGCATGTATCCCCCTCGCGGGTTTATAAAACATGTAAATAAGTAAAGGCGAGGTTATGAATCTCACCTGATATGCAGAGATAATAAATATTCCAAAATGAAAGCAGACGACCTTATCACAATCTTAACAGGAAGGTAGATATTGCCAAATTGATAGTAAACTGCCACTCACACAAAACCTGAGTAAATATGTTAAGTCTTAGGAAGATTGTACTTTAGAACTTTGGTTTAAGAGTTATGAGTTTGATTGAAGAGTTTGGAATTATTGTATCACCGTTCGGGCCATCATAATTCAGAAGTCATTCAGTAAACATTTGAGGAGCTAGGGCACTTTAAATCGTAAACCCAACAACTCATTCAGAAAGTATTACAAGTATGAAAACCTCTTAATATGAAGCTCCCTAGTATTGTGGTACAATATAGCTTCCGGATGATTGGTTTTAAGCGTTTTATTCAATATCTGGAAATGTTAAGCACGTCAAGCGTTAATTAAAGTTATGTCTGGTAATGTTTTGAATATGATTTTACACTTTTTCAAAATGTTACATTTTAGACCCTGGGGTTTAGAAAATTGCAAATAGGTCCTTGGAGTTTGCATTTTTACGACTTTGGTCCTTTAACTTTGAAAGATATACCAAGTAAACCTTGGAGTTTGAAAAGTGACATAATAGATCCCTGGAGTTATAACTTTGATAAAATTACACTTTTAGCCCTTTTAGTTATAAGTTTTCGAAAGTTACGATATATATCCCTTGCATGGATTATAATTACAAAACATGTCCAAATTGCCATGCAAGCTTATTTTAACATTTCATTAGACATTTATAAGTTATAATAAACTAAAATATGAAGATTTAACGCAACACAAGTTTAAAATAATGATTCGTTAAGCTAGTAAGTAAAACGGGTCAAATTTGGGTTTCAAAATGTAAACGCGTGGGTTTTAAGTTCAAATTCCTTCATTAATCAATAAAGTGGTTATTTTAACATTAGTTAAGCATGTTAGGATAGATTATAACAATATTTAACCATTATAACATTTAGTTTTAAGAAAAACGCGAAATTAGGGTTTCGGGTGTACGGTTTTGGATCAAAATGGAAATTGAGCATGAATTGGGTTATGAAACTTTAACAAGAGTATATTTAGGATCATATGAACATCATAAGAGTGTAGGAGCAGAAGTAGAACATTCAAAACCTGGGTTTGAGCTTCAAGGAGCAAAAATGGTGGAAACGGGTCAGAATCGGGACTTTCGGCTTCGTATGGCTAGAATAACGACTCCCGGGCTTCGTTTCTTGGTTTCTTTTGCTTCCTTTCTGTACTTGAGCCTTCTTAAGATCACTTAGGATCTATTAGAGCAAAGGATTGCTTCTATAATGGGTATGAGATAAGAGAGTGGGGGATGAAGAAAAATGAATGGTTTAGGTTGCTATTTATAGGTAAAGGACCCTTAAGCTTCAAGGAAAGCTTTCAATCTGAGATGGGACACATAAGAGGTCTATAGGGTGATGATGAGAAGCTATTAGGTATGTTGGCTAAGCTAGACACTAGCTTTGATGAGGTGGTTTATCCTTTGCATGCCGCGGCTATAACTAGAAGAAACAAGGAACCATGTGCTTTTAATTTTGACCAAGGATTGGTCTAAGTAGGTGCATAAGCTGCTTGAAGGTTTCTAGAAGAGTTCTTGGGTGGTCATTTGTACATGGTAGCAATTTAGAGGGGTTAATATGGTCATAGAAGCAAACCGGGTCTATTTTGGGTTCGACGGGTTCTTCAAAGGTTTTAACAAGGTACATTGTGTTATAAATGATTAAGGAATGATGAAATAGGTTGTTAAGGTCTGGGATTAAAGTAATTAGCAAATATTAGCAATTCGTTTGGGTTAAAACGGATTAGAATTGAAGAAATGGGAGTACGGGTTCAACTAGGGCTCATTTAGGGTTTTCTTGACTTTCTTGGCTTATATTTTGCATACTCTTGATTAGGAATGATGGAATACAAATCCTAGGGCTTATATAAAGTATTATTAATGAAGTTTGGTCGTTGGTTTAAGTTATAATGGGTTGAAATTGAGAAAACGGGTCAAAGTTACAATTAGGGCATAATTAGGGTTTTCTGGATTCGTTAAGGTTTTCTAGGCTTTGATTTCTTGTACATTGCCAAGTTAATGATAGATAATGATTTTGCTAAAACTCTTTTTATGGAGTTATAATGGCAATTGTTGGTTATTTGGGATTAGAATGGTTTAAAATGAGTAAACGGGTTAAATGAACCAATTAGGTACATTTAGGGTTTCTAGGATATGTTTTACGTACAAGTGAAGTAAAATGATGAAGTAATGATGAAATAATGATTGAATAGGATTGATATGATTGTAAAATAAGTTTTTACAACTCATTTGAGTGTTGGTTTAGGTTTATAATGGATAAAAGCCAAGAAACATGTCATGGTTTAGAAACTAGCTCGGTTTTAGGGTTTAGGGTTTTGAATTAGGGTTTTGAGTGCAAAAAGATGTATGAAAGCTTATGTATGGAATAATTAGGATTTTTTTCTTCTCTTCGAATGTGTATCGATCTTCGCAAACCATATGGAGATAAGGCGAATTGAGCACCAGGACGGTGCTCCCTTAAGGTAGGAAGACTGTAACATCTCGTATTTTACAGTCAATATTAAATCTCGACTCTATTCCTATTTTTTGCTTTGAATAAAAATATTGCGTTTTACTTGTTAGCTGATTTGGTAAAAATCGTTAATTTTAGTTATTTGCGAGTCGTGCTTTGGATATTTATCCGTTTTAGCATTTGAGAAATCTATAATTTCATATTTTATTTTCGAAAGCTTATTTATTCTTATTTTAATATTTCCCGACTTTTCTCGCGTAATTGCCGAAAACCACGTCAAAAATAATATTTTTGCAAGTTTAGCATTTAAACTACATATTTTAGGCCTAACTAATAATAAAAATTGATAAATAAAAAATTAACCAAACACCCTCATTAATTTTAGTCTCCATCAAACTAAAAACCAAACACCTCTTAATTGTTTTAAGCTCCTACAAAATTAAAAGCCAAACACCCTCTTATTTTAATCCCACCTAAAATTATACTTTACCTTTTATACCCACACAAGTTATTAACAAAAAAATTATAAATATGGGTAATAAGGCATAAGGGTCGGGAAAAAAAAGGGGAAACACGTATCACAAAGTAAATATCGACCCATCTAATTTTTCCCTCTTCTCTCCCTTCCCTGCTCTATCTCACAACACACATAAACAAGAACCATAAAGGGTTCTTGTTCTTCCATTTCCTTCAATTCCAAGCATGCAAAGTTGATTTCAAGGTGATTTAATGTGTTTTCAAGGGTTTAATTCGTCTAATTTCAAGGTTTATTCAAGATTCAAGAGTTAGGGTTTTATAATTAAAATGGGGATTTTGCAAGACTTGATTGGGGTTTGGTTCAAGCAAGTGGGTTTTGATATTTAGAAGGTCTTGAAGCAAGGTTGTGTTATTTGGGTTGTTGATTTGGTCCAAAAATTTACAAGAAGGAGGGTTTATTTGTGTTTTGATTTTCTTGCTTTAATCATCTTCTAGTAAGTTTCACTCTTGATTTATGATTTTTCTTTTGATTTTGGTCCATGCATTTTGATGTTTGATTCTAGAAATTCATGATGTTTTGTGTTAATAATGTGTTAATCAATCAAGTGTGGCATTGTATAGTGTTTTTGTGGAATTAGAATGAAGTTTGGATTGATTTTGATGAGGTTTTAGGAGTAAATTTTAGACCAGCAGGTTGTAGCCTTGATTTCGAATTGTTTTTGGTCTTAGCATACCTGGGAGTTTTGATATATTTATAGGCCTAGTTTTTATGTACATGTGGTTAATTGGATGAAATTTTATCTCCTCCGGATGAGGGAGATACGACCGATTTACTAAAGGTTGTCGATTCTGACCTAGTCGTAGAAAATGGAGCATAAGTCCATATTGTTGTGCAAAACTTTTGTAAAATAACCATTTTCTCAGTAGAGGACCCTTAGTAGAATCACCTCCAATTGGTTTCACTAAAAATAGCATTTGTAAATTTCAAAGTGCGTCCATTTTCATAAGCTATGAAAATTGGTCAAACCTTCTTTGGGTCAACATTGTGATGCTAGGGAGAATGGTGTGTAGAGGAAAATTTTTGGTCATGAGGTACCTGGGAAGTTATATATACATGTTTGTATATGTTTAAGGTACATGTGATGAGTTAGATAGAATTTTAACTCCTCCGGATGAGTGAGTTATAGTCAATTCACTAAAACTAGTCAATTCTGTACCACTGTTTTGAAAACGGGTATAACTCTATGTTTTTACACTAAAAGGTTAAAAAAAAAAGTTGATCCCTATAGTAGACTCATAGAGCTAACACCATGAATTGGCCTCACTTCAATAGCTATCATAGATTGGGATTTATGGTCATTTCTGTAAGGGGTTAAAAATCAAGAAATAATATGCATTGGATGATCATAGGTAAATTAATCATTTCGCATGGTTCTAAAACTTTTTAAAACATGGGGCTTTATATCTGGAAAATAGACTCAAAATGCAGGCCATAGAAAAAAGCCTCACCTTTTTATCAATTACAGATTAGGAGTTAATGCCTTGTGAAGTTGGGGTAAATTCAGAATTCGAGACTTACGTATTGTTTTAATCTTTAAAAGGGAACTAAAAACGCTAATAAGCTAAAGTGTCAAAGGGTGAAAATGGGTACATGTCTTAATTCTTATTAGACCAGGTTAGTCATGAATTTTTGAGTAAAAATTACTTTGAAAAATCTTAGTGCAATGCCATGCATAATTCAGAAACACATCTTATGAACTTTTGTTTGTTTTTTTTACATATTGCATTTTATTTTATTATTCTAAGTCGCGCCACGTCTTTTAGGTGGTACTTAGGACTTCTTGTGTAATCCGACATTATTATCATTCCTCGCATTTCATTACTAAAAGGCGCGCGTTCGAGGAGTTTCCTAGTCGATATTTGTTGATCCGTGCTTGTGCTCATTTCTCTCGATTGCATAAGGTGAGTTCATAGCCCCACCTTTTCTCTTCTAATGGTTTT